>OX463864.1:23014637-23064039 GCA_949825065.1 Odontocerum albicorne
GAAACGGACCGAACTAATTTGTACTCCCAGTATATATATATATTTTTTGTAATATTTTTAATCCATCAATAATAGTGCGTTTGCGTCTCGAGTTAGAGTGGCTTTGAGGAGAGTTTGCTCTTCAAATGGCACTATATAAATCATCCTTTTATAAAATTATTTATTGAATTTGACTATGAACATAAGCATTTTATTCTTTTTGGGTAAATAAGAGACCCCCCCCCCCTACCTCTACTTTTGTAATGGCCTCATCAATTTAGACCATTTTGAGTGAAACTATCCTACATAAGGGTTCCAAGACATTTTAGAATCAAATGTAACACCCACCCCAAGAGTAGATATCTAATTTTCACTTCCATTACATACAGTATAACCGAGTGGGCGTGTTGCTATGTCGCAATGTTTCCTTATCAACCAAGTAAGTGTAAACGTTAAAAGGTCTTATGTAAAAAGCTAGCAAGTCCAAGGCGAGAGAATTCTAGCAAGTGGCCATTTTTTGGACAATTGTTTTTTTAGATTGTTCTGAAAGTTTAATATGTTACAATTCTTTCTTTTAAACTCTGTTCAAATAATAGAACTCGTTTAGTCCGGCGTTCATTCATCTCTGCCTACTCTGATAGGGAGATGGAATAATGGTATGAATGTATGATTATTTGTTTCAATATGATAAATAGGCTATTCCTTGTGATAGCCTGCAATTGCCAGTCATCCTATGGATAGAAAACGCCTGTGATCCTATTTGTGATAGATAGACTGCAATTGCCAGTCATCCTATGGATAGAAAACGCCTGTGATCCTATTTGCTACACATTTAACTTGAGCATATACACCGATACATTCCCGTAAGCTGGAAGACAACCAGGGTCTGCCCTATCTTCAAATCGGGAGACCCATTAAGACTTTAACAATTACAGACCTGCGGCTGTTCTCTCTTTGCTTTCAAAATTTTTGGAAACTGTACTGTGCAACCAATTATGCCACCAAGTATCACCGATTGGAAACCAGCGTGGCTTTTTGCCAAAACGATAGACAGTGACGAGTACTAACCTTCTCTCTCTCACACAGCAGATTGCGTCAAATTTAGACGAACTTTCCTAAACGGATGCAATGTATACAGACTTTCAGAAAACTTTTGACAAAGTTGATCACGACATATTACTTAAGAAAATGCATAAACCTTGGCTTCAGCGATAATCTTGTATGGATTATTTGTATCATACTTAAAAGAAAGATCTCAATACATAACGATCCGGAACAAATCTTCTGTGGAGTTCATCGCAAGATCTGGTATACCACACCATACCACTGAGATCTTATTTAGGTCCCCTGCTATTCTTCATATTAATAGACGATATTCTAAATTCCATAACTCACTCGACATGTATTGTTCGCTGACGACTTGAACATTTTCAAAAAGATGAATTCACTTCCTGACTGCACAGTTCCATGACCTATATGTAGACTCCCTAGTCTCCTGGACTGAGCTAAATCATCTTCTGTTCAACATTAATACATGTGTCTGTTTATCTTCCAGTCGATCGTCTTCACCAATCCACCATCAGTATACTGCACAGGGAGTAGCATTAAACAGAGTTTCTAAATTCAAAGATTTGGGCGTAACCTTTGATATTGGACTCACGTTCGTTAACCATGTCTCGAGTTTGATATCGGACTGTTACAAACTACTCAGTTTTATAATGAGAATATCGAGAGAATTTAACAGCACCGATATCCTCCGAAACTTATATAATTATCTAATTAGAACCAAATTATAATATGCATCTACGGTTTGGGCTCCTCATCAGCTCAAATATAAAAACAATATAGAACAAATACAAAAAAATTTATCTAAAATAAGCTCACCACGTCGAACTTCTCACGGTGTGTAACTATAGAAGCCTCGAAACAAGAAGGCAAGAATCCATTGCGATATTCCTAATAAAGGTTTTCCAAGGTTCCTTTAACTGTCCCGCGATTCTAGAAGCACTAAGTTCATATGTACCTAATAAATATAGCTGTGCAAGGAATCACTCTCTGTTCTACATACCAACTTACAGGATGAATATCATTGCTAAACACTCAGTCACGCGTGGTATAGAGATACTGAACCAGCTGAATGACACTGAGGATATATTCTCGGCACCGCCTAGCAGTATGAAAATAATCCTGGCTGATATTCTTCCTAACGAATAAGCTAACTCTAGAAGCAGATCCTCTTTGTGTAACAGGAGAAATCCGTGCAAAGTGGATAAAAAAAAAAAGCATGTATTGGTTTATGTGCAAGCTGTTGCACTTCAGCACTACACTCTTGACAGATAAAATTTAGAGTTTCAATTTCAAGGAGGTTAAAATTCTAAGACATTCGCCAGGTTTTAATCTGCTGCAGCTATAAAAAAAACAATAAATTCAAATGCAAAATGGCCTAAGAGTGAATCCGATTAGACCAAGTTCGCTACAAACATTTGAACAGAAGAGAGAAATGAACTCACCAGAGGCATTGTTCTGAGCAGTGACAGAACTCTTGTTGTTCCTGTTGAAGATAGGATGCACTCGGCCCGGGGTCTTGCTTCCGTCCATCCTAGATTCCAGGTCCCTATCGGCCGGGACCTTCCCGGAGCCTTGAGACTTGATGTTCTTGAAGTAATGCCTCAAGTCATTCTTCATCGCTTCTTTCTTGCTTAATCCAATTTGGTCCACTAAGGAAACAGTCTTAGAATTTTCCTTTTCCCCTCGGCTGACTTTGGGAGCCTCCATTAGGCTGGAATTTTGAGGGATCACTTCCGTTTCATCTTCGTCAGATGTCTCGGCTTCCGAGTCCGAAGGCAAGATTATCGGATCTTCTTCTTCTTCTTCAGATATCTCTTCGTTATCTTTACCTTTCTTGATGGATGTGTTGTTGGAGTTCCTCTGAACTATGTCATCGAGGGAGACCATCTTGTGTTTGTTTTTCAGGTTCACAATGTTGTCCATCAACTTGAGGTAATTGTTGTTCTCCTTCTTGGTCTCGCTCATGTTTAGAGCGGAGCGAAGGGGGACGGACGAGGATCAGGAGCGGAGCCCGAAGTAGAGCGAAGATTTATTCAACTGAAATGCGATCTGAACTCTTCTTGGCAACCGAGCATGGCGAAGACTTGATCTGTAAAATATAAAGAGTAGGGCATTATGATAGAGGTCTTGCCGTTGTTGATTCTGTGGCCAACCTTGAGTGGTCTACCGTTTAGTGTTCCAGATATGGGTAGCGCATGCAGCTTTAGGAAGTACTTGAAGACAACCCTGACGTTATATGACCACTACACTATACCTAAAGCCGAATGTGTTATTTTCAGTTATCGGAAGATCTACAAAGGTTTTTATGTAGTTCGTCTTCCTGCGGTAAGTTTTCTGCAGTGTTCTTACCAAATATGTTTTTCTAAACATACGCAGATGAGGGAAGCACCTAATCTAAGGGCCGCAGCCATTACTTTCATATTCGTACACTCAACTTAAATATATTGATTTTGTAATATTTTGAATCTGCCAATAAAAGTGAGTTTGAGTCTCAAGTTAGAGCAGAGTGCCGTGCCGTTGAGGAGGGTCGGCTCTCTAAAGTGGGTTTGAGTCCCAAGTTAGAGCAGAGTGCCTTTGAGGAGGGTCCGCCCTCTAAACAGCGCTATATAAATTAGCTTTTTATTATTATTTCACATGTCTGAGTCCCCTTCAACATATCTGAGTCGTTAATTGGGACATATTGCAAAGTGTGACGATATTGTCTTCAGCTCCAGTAAATCAGCCTTCAGCTTTAAAACCACCGGAACACGCACGGAACTTACTGTTTATCATTGCAATGTTGCTAATACAATACAATACAGGTCCACACATGAATAGATAATAACACTTGCCAGTATTGTTACCTGACTCTTTCTCTTTTACTATTACCATCGGGAATCGAACACAAAACCCCCCGGGTAGAAATTACTTAGTCAATTACCAACAAGGCCATAGAAGTCATCATTGACATAACGGAGGATTTACCGCATTGTCGGTTCCATAGCATCGTAGAGAAACCAACCAGCACTGACACAATTGTGTCCCGCCTCTGAGGTGAGGTGGCGTGGGTCCGGCTAAAGAAAGAGACACAGTGCTATCATCATAGAATGACCAAATGGCTGACAAATGATATTATCTCCATCAGACAAGATAAAAAGTGAAAGTCAACAAATATCTGATATTGACACATGGATCCATTATCCTTCCATTACGTTGTTAACTCTAGAATTGTGTATTTTCATTATCAATTGACTAACATGAATATAATGTGTGTGACCTCTGTGCTTGTGCATGTCCTCTACATGGAACTTTACTATTTGATACACAATGGCGAATTAACAAAAAAAAAAATTGAGTCTCTTTTTATCACACTATAAGAATATCAATGTTATATTTTTTTCAGGAAATTGAAAGAATAATAATAATAATTTGAAGAGTGTGTTCTGCTCATGCTGTATACACATAAAATAGCGTGACAAATGGCACAGAGTGAAATAAAGAGTACAGCGAAGGAACGTGAGGACACTCACGGTTTTATTTTGTAGATGACCAGGTCTGTTTGGCTGATCTCCACCTGGATGGAGAGTTAGATTATCCAAGTGTCACATCCCTAACATTATTAAGTTATCATATGTATTATATTATCTAACTATTGCGTCAAGAGAGCAGCTTACAAAATTGTGAACAAAATCAATATTTCTATAGGTAGCGTGCGAACCCACAACTGTTATCTAACCGGTAAGTTGTGCTCACTACTCGCACAGTCACCCGTGGAATACTTTTGGGTTTTCTCAGTGACCTCAAAGTCCTTGATTATCCTCAAGAATCAAGCAGAAACAAATGCTTCTTTTTTGCAAGGGTTGATTTTGAACTAAACATTTGCACTGAGTTTTAGTCTCCACAACTAAGCATCTCATTGTTTTTATTCATTCGAATGGTACCCCTCAACACATTCGAATTGGTAATACAGACATGTTGATTGTGGCCAGGGGACAATATTGCCTTCAGCTCTAATAATCAAGTACGCATAATCAAACCTTCGGGTTAAAACCACTGGAGTTGACAAGTAACACTATCGCATGTGTTTCAAATAATATTGCACGTGGACACGCAATAACATTAATCTACAATGAACACATGTAAAAATTGTTACCAGATAAACTCTTAAACCAGACTGGGACCCTTTTTTTATTTGGGTACCACTGGAAGTTGAACCAGAAACCCTCGGGTGGAAGTGTTTTACCAACTAGACCCCTGGGACTGGAGCATCTCATAAAAGTTTGCTAGTACCAAGTTCAATATCGGCATTACTGGCTGAGTGGATACAAGGACTAAGGTTGGATATAGTTGATAATATTATATCGCTACATTAGCAATTTGGCTCAAATTTATGAGATGTTTATGATGTACATCAGTTGCTTGGATTCAAATTGATTAGATTCTACTAACAAAAGATTTATTCATGAAATAATAAAAAAAAATTGGAGAATTTATGTAGCGCAGCAGTTCCCGTTATTGGATACTCACCTGTATGTTAGTACAGGCGAGAACCAAATCACTCTTCAGCCCGCCGAGTTAGGGCAGGTACAGGGCGTCTACCACTAGTTCGAGCCATACTTTCTGTTTCTCACCCTGACTTCCAACATTCCACAGCAATATAGCTATTTCAACACTTTTATTACATTCATTCAGTTGCATGTACAAAAAGTTATTTTCCTGATTGACATTTAAAATTTCAAGATTATTTCCTATTTATTCTTAAAACAATTAAAAAATATTTGACTTATCATAAATAAACTTTATGACTCAGTACAGCAGGCAGTCTCATGGGATCGGTGTACAAGTACATAAGAAACAAAATAAATATAAAATTATTAATCAAATATTCCAAGAAATAATTAAATCAACTATAGAATTATGTTGAAACATATTTCAGAAATGGGGCATGAACTCGTTTCACTTTCAAACACTGTGAGGTGCTAAGTCTACCGAGTGATTACTGCCAAAATATTTTTCATCGTTGCTGGGGCTTGTAATAGAGCGTTCTCTCGCTATTTATACATCACTCTAGAGCTGCTCTTTCACATCAATCCTGCGACCTTTTGCGAGGAAACAGCCTGATATCTAAATATATACTCCCTTCCGCAGATGTAACAGACATGTGGTTCACGTTGACTGTTTCTCATATGTCTAACTGTTGAGTTGCCATCAGCTCGAGTTATTAAATTATATCTCGAGCCGATGGCGCTCTATAAACACTAAATATTGAAAACATGTTCAAGAAATTGTGCCATATCTGGGGAGAATTTTACAGAGCTACAAAGGAGTCATGGGTTAGCAGGGCTTAAATCGAGAGAGGCTTGAGAGTGAAAATATCAATGTCAACATTTATGATTGTCCGTTGAAGGAAACCCCTCGATAAAAATAGTGTAATTGTCAAGTGAGCCTAAGAATTTAAAGTCTCACGAGTTGAGGCAGTCCATGATGATGACACCTCGAAATGGATGAATAAAGAAAGAGAAATATTATTCAACATTAAAAGGATAAATTTAGAGCACTTTGGGCACATGATGCGAGGGAAAAAATATGAGATTCTTCAACTGATATTGTAAAGAATACTTAGGGTAGAGTGCCGGAAAAAGATACATTTTCTAGTTGAAGAACTTCACACACTGCATACACTGCAATGTAATATCAGTAAAATAATATAACGCAATTAAGTTAACATCTTAGTTAAGTCTCTAGTATTCTCCACTCCAATATAGGCCGAGGACCGAGACATGCGGCACACCAAGTGCCAGACACAGCGCAGCATTCAGTATTCAGCACGCGATGAGGGAGAAGTCGACATGTTAACTATTTGCACTTTCCACAGACATTTTGTTTAGGCTCAAGTAAACTAGGTACCTCACTGCTGTAATTATGTAATGGAAAATCAAAAGAAAATAAATGAACAGATAGCTTACACATTTATTTAAACGAATTTTCCTCATAAAATAAAATAATTAGTCAACACACTAACACATCGGTACTTGTTTATAACACTCTGCGGGACTCGAGTTCGCACTCGACAGGGGCAAGTCAGCCTCCAGGACCACACCTGCACGGCGCGCGATATCTTCCCATCGTCCGACACACGGCGCGAGCAGTTTGACATGTAAACATAACTGTAAATAACGTCCACAAACCGAGAAATAACATCAAATCGCAACGCGCAAGATGCTTTACAGAAAACAAACATCTCGCAATTCGACTCGACCGACACAATTTCAAGGTTAAGGGACTTAAAAAAAATCGCACTAGTTACAGGATAAGGGATTGACAAAACTGAGGAAAAATATTGTTTTAATCCGTTTTTAAGAGCTTTGAAGAGGTGAAAGTGTTCGATAACGAGAGGTAGTCGAGGAGAAATGTAGAGAAGCGTTATGTTGGTCGTGTCAAGAGACTCGATAGGCAAAGGCCTCGTCGTTCCCGACCTACTCGAGAGCTTTTCTAGGTTAAACCCCATAGCGGGGAGTCTCTGGAGAGAGGGGCGCTAGGACGGAGACACATTAAGGATAATATGTAATTAGTGATAAATGTTTACTTACGGTTTGTTAACGAATAATGTGTAATATTTGAAACCGTTGTTTGACAACCCTTCAGCCGCGCGAAACCAGCTGAGCTGAGAATTTCACAGACAAACTATACCACGGCTGTTGTGTATCGCGTCATAGACAATATTGAGAAATTAGGCCATCGACAAATATATGGCAACATTTAACGATTATTAAAAGTACGCGCTTACGTTCATGTGTCATTATAGTTCGGAAATTATAGGATGAGTCCTGTGACAGCTCACAAATTTGCCCCAATACAACCTTGTAACGATGTTCAGTATTTTTAATTATTTTATCAACTTTAATTTAAGCCTAAATTCTAATAAATAGCAAGTTATTTAGGTAAATACATTACATACGGTTGTATTGGGGCAAATTTGTGAGCTGTCACAGGACTAATCCTATAATTTCCGAACTATAATGACCCACGCCGCAAAGAATGAGGCTAAATACCCACCAGACCCCGTGTTAGTATATTGCCGAATTATTATGGCTCATGGGAACGCTCATTATGTTATACTCGTGAACATGTCTCCCACCGTTTGGTGTTTATCAAGTTTACATTTTCTTATGAAATAAAAATATAAAATTTATATTTTTATTTGAAAATTGTGGTAATGTTTAAAAATATTATAGTGAGAGCTTACTGTGATTGCGCTTCTAGCATATGTTTTGTATTTTCAATGAACGCAATCAACGTGACGTTGCTCACTGGTTTTATATACCAAAATTTAGTTAAAAATGGTTCGACGGGAATCGGCTTGGCGAGAAACAAACTTCAAAATGATCGAGAGTTCGTCAAAATGGTTCGAAGCAGGTATTGTAATTCGATGATCCTTAAGGCATTCTTAATCCCAATTGTGGTTGATCATGGGCAAGAACGCTGACTGACCGCGGTCGAAGTAAATTACAGACTATTAATCGTGGAGTTGTACATAATAGCTTGTATGAGTTCATATTTTAAAAGACCTTTCCGGCTGGACATTATGCATAACCCAAATGAAAATGTTTTTTAAAATGTATTATATGTAACATAAATATATCACATGCGTGTAAGAAGAAATTAATTCGTGCAAAATCATAACCTTAAAATAAAAAAGTAATACGTATTGTAAAGATAATGTAAGAACGTGTATTATTGTGAAAATATGTACATTTTCCAGGATCTTTGATTAAGGTTCAAAATGGCATCTTAATTTATGGAACGACGTGAAATGATGGTCATTGTCGTTACGCAGAAGTCATTAAAATACCTCATCGTTTCCTAAACAAGCTCTTTTAGACTTATCCTGTAAAATTTTTATTGAAATAATCTTGATATATGTCAAAAATCCAAGGCAGCATTCCAGTTCCAATCTAGTGGATAGTCGACTTATTATTGACTACTGATATTTTATTTTTATATCACACCTTTCTCCTGATTTTATTAAGTTGTATTTAACAAATATCTTACTTTCATAGCGTTTATACTAGTCCGAGTTCCACAATTATGTATCACATAAAATTTTGTAGGTCACTCTTAAAAGTACAGTCGGGCATAGGTGAGAATATATAATATAATAGTATCGCTATATTAACAGTTTGGTTCAAATGCATGACACGCTTTTAATGCTGATCAGTTGCTTGGGCTGAGATCGATTAGAGAAAAATGTATTCATAAAATATTAAACAAAATAGAGAATTTACGCGATTCAGTTTAATTCATTACAGCGAGTACTCGACAAATAAATTGGGATTTTCCAGGCAGAGTCCTTTGCTAGATCGAGGTGTACTTCTATGTTACCAAATCTATCTCTCATTTTAATTTCTATTATTCCAAGGCTGTATACTTATTTCTATTTCTGTATCAAATTATTTTCATTTGCTTTAAAAAAAAACAATTATTTACCTGATTAGCAATTATTTATTAAAATCTATCAATTTGTTAAAGCGATGGGTAAGTCGGGCGCTTTGCCTACCCCGACAGAGAAATAGCGCGATGGTATGTACAATAGTAACATATATGTGTATGTATGAATGATGCACTCGATAAGAAGATAAGAGAAGAGATAACTAATCTCGGAGTGACAGCCCATCGTATGTTAGCTCAGGTATGTTATGTTACGAGTATCTCATATACCATAAGATATTAACGCTTTGAGCACAAAAATCAGAAAACTGGGGCACATTTTCCGTATAATTCGAAATGCGCTCAGTGAAAATGTTCTTCGCTTTATGTCAGTCGGCACTACGGCATATCAGTTTGGGAGGGATACACCTTTACAAAAAAACACGTACTGCAGGTTTCCTAAAAATCGATTATGAAAATAATTAATAAACTTCCTGCCCGGTATCCCACAGCGGAGCTTTTCAGGAAGTATCGGGTTCTGAACGTAGCCAACTTACATTTCAAGTTCATCCACTAGCAATATCATCGGGAGGAGGGGAAGATGCAGACTCAGCAGGGACACATGGCACGCATGGCAACTGATCAAATGTTCACCACCCCCAGAGTTAAAACGTATTTTGCCCAAAGGCAATATGCCTATTTGGCTCCCATGTCATACAACGGGGTGCCGAATTCAGAAAAGTTAAAGGGTGAAAAATTAGACAGTCGACCGGAGCGTGGTTGTTATTGCGACAGTAGTTTGAATACTTGGGCTTGCAAGAGAAATGACTAGTAGCAAAGGTTTGTGTGAACTTTTGAGTGTGGAGTTTTTTTATGATTATGAGTGGTATATTGTGGGATGAACGTTTAGGTTTGTCTGCAGTGGTGAAGTGTGAAGGGTTTGATTCGCGTGATACTATATATACATTGTCACTGTTTTTCTGGTTGACGAGAATATGCAACGGAGTTTTATATAATCAAATATCGGAAAGAAATATTGATTTATTTTTTCACGCTAAAATAATATACTCGTATACGAGTATGTCCTACGTGAGATACAAGCCAAAGCCTAATTTACTGGGGACACGACAAACGGAAGGCAACAAACCCAGATCCTAAATTTCCTAAAATAGGCAAAATTTCCGAAGTCAGAATCATTTTGCCTATTTTACTCGTACAACCCTGTGATGATAACTGTAGCAGCTTGGGATGTGTCATGACTGTATAGTTAGCATTAGCGTTCCCCGTGCGGTAATATTAAACTTTCGTTGTGTGCCGTACGGCTTAGATTCCACGTTTTATTGCCTCATTACCATCTCTTCCAATAGACCGGCAAGGTCTTTAAGAAGCCTGAAGTGAAAAATCTGGGTAAAATATAACATAATATACTTCTTCTTCTTGTCGTGCCCCATCAGGTCCCCCTGACGTTGGCAATCACTCCGGCTAAGGCTTCTCTATCTTGCGCAACCCGGAACAGGTCCTCCACACGCCTCATCCCCGTCCAGTCTCTTATATTGCGCAGCCGAGATGTTTGCCTTCTACCAGGACCACGATGCTACTCGATCTTGCCCATCAGTATCAACTGGAGGATTTCGTACTTCTCTCCACGTAAAATGTGACCCAGATAGGATATCTTGCGGACCTTAATATCTGTCAGCAGCTGTCTACGGCAATTAGCTCTCCTCAAGACCTCCGAATTGGTGATCATATCAGTCCACTGTATACGAAACATTCTCCTGTGCAACCACATCTCGAACACTTCTAACCGATTCATAGTATGAACCTTCAGCGTCCATGTTTCCGAGTCATACAGCAGAACATACCAAACATAGCACTTCAACATTCTCTGCCTTAGTTTCAGATTCAATTCATCATTGCAGAATATTGATCTCATTCTGTTGAATGAACTACGGGCTGCTTCAATCCTGCACTTCACCTCCACATCTGGGTCGACAGATGTAGTAATCATACTGCCCAGGTACTTGAATTGCTCCACCCTCTCCAATAGTTCACTCCCAAGCCGCAATGTCATAGCGGAGTAATCCGCCCTGCCAAATGCCATCAATTTTGTCTTTTTGATATTTACGAGTATATTAAGGCCTAACTCTTCTCCTGTATCGTTAATGTTAACAAGAAGTTCTTGAAGATCTGCGATGTTATCAGCCAAGATGACAGTATCATCGGCATATCTTATATTGCTGACACACTCGCCATTGACCTTCACTCCCCTTGATGAGTTTTCCAAAGCCTTTTAGACATAATTAGAGTACATATTGAAGAGTGGCGGTAAAAATATGTTACCCGGACGTACACCTCTTCTGATTTTAATTTCCTCTGAACAGGCATTACCGACCTTAATTTTGGCAGTCTGGAACCAATAAAGATTCTTAATGAAGTCTCTATCTTTATCGTCGACATTGTACCCCTCCAGCATTCACATTAATTCACCGTGCTTCACTCTATCGAATGCCTTTTCATAGTCAATGAAACAGGCAAGAACAAAAACATCTTTCCGTTGATCTCGACACATTTCTGCGGTAGGATGTTAACTGCCAGTAATGATTCTCTTGTTCCAAAGGCATTTCTGAAACCAAATTGGGTTTTGTCGAGATCTTGCTCACATTTGTTCCTTATTCGGGCATGAATGATCTTAAGGAATAGTTTCAGCACGTTACTCATTAGGCTTATCAAACGATAGTCGCTGCACTTCTTGGGGTGTTGTTCCTTGGGCAGAGGGAGGTATGAATGTTGATTTGAACCAGTCGTGGGGGATTACCTACCCCTGTGTCGTTAATTTTGTTGAACAGCCTCAGCAGACGATCCACATTTTCCTCCACAGGAATTTCATTCGGACCGCAGGCTTTTCTATTTTTGGATGTTGCGATTGCGTGAAGTATCTCAGATCGTAATATCGGTGGCCCCTCTTGAGATTCATTATTACTGATATCAGGTCTCTGATCATCAAAAAGGTTCCGAATATAATCTTCCCAAGTCCTAAGGATGTCTTTTTCATCTAATAAAGGTTATTCTTATCGTCGACCAAGCAACTAGGTGCTGATCTTTTTGCTATGTTTGACATTTCCTTAAGCTTTTTGTGAACTTCAAAAGAATTTCTTCAAAAATGAAATTATATGCCTATAGGAATAGGCAGAGTGAACTGATCTCCACTTCACTATGCCCTGATATATACTAATATAATGGGAATAAAAGTTATAATAAAAACAAATGGGATGATAAATTTTCGGATACCCTGTATCTTTCGATTTTACTATGTCCATATTCCTCATGCATACTCTCTTTGTATTCGTGCTTTTCACTTTTTCCTCTTTCAGAATTGTATTAATTCGATCGTGCCACGTTTTTCGAGGTTTTAACAAACTTTTCAAGCTCGCACTACTTTTATAGATTATTTATTTCAATAATTCATCAATTATCCTTTCTAAGTGATACAATTTTATTGTACTAAATTCATACTAAATTTTAAGCAATATTGCATTATGTCTAGCAGATTTAACTTGACATTAGTTTAGTAAACATAAAATGAATGCATATTTTAATCGTAAGTGCGCTTTCTTTCCGCCATTAAAATATGCTGAAGTATTCAACACTTTTGTAACATTTCTTTCTTTAACAATATAATAAATAAATTTAAATGTTTTCACCTTTGCCTTTTAAAAAAATGTTTTCACCTTTATAAAAACTTAATTAAGGTTAAGTTACATGAAGAAAATTTTCCGTGCATTGGACTTATACTAAAAAGGATTTGAACAAAAAATATACATTTATTCAGACTACACAAAATAAACATTTGACTTTGGAGAGGCCGCACACGAAGGGGTAAGTATTTCCTATGAAAATATTTCAAATTTAGGTAAATAACAGAGAACTGGAAGAGGATTTTGTTAAACATTTTTCCGCATTTTCCAAAATGAAAACTGACGAACGGAAAAACATATGTTAATAAAAACTAACAGAAAATTGTAAGGTATACGAGTATATAAGATATATATTATTTTAAGATACATAACGGAAGTTCTTCGACATTTGATTGATGGAAATTTATAGGATATTGTAAATATTTCACATTTTTTGACATATAATAATGTCCATAATATTTCAAAAGAACAGAACACGAGAATTTAAGAAACCGGGAATCACCATACTGGAATATGATTTTTAATGTGTGTAGACCTTGTTACGTATGTTAAAAATATTAGGATTTTATATGAAACAGATAATTAAAAATGTGCTTAAAAATTTATCGAGTAGTTACTGAATACAAAAAAATGGAATATGAAATTATTTACAGCGTGCCTCCAAGTTATTCGCAAAAATAAAACTTTTTTTTTCTATACCTCAATACAATATTTTGATGTTCGAATAATACTCGTTTGATTGTAATCTTGAAAGGATTTTATCTAAAAAAATACGTGGCTGTGATCAAAATATAAAATTGGTTTATATACGATACAATATCGGAATTGGTTATTTCTTTCTCACAATACACGAAGCCATTAAAGCAGTGGTGTTTTTTTACAAAATAAATTTCATTCCAACCATCACTGTCCGTGATTTAGAAAAATAATCCCTTTGAATTCGTACATTTTTCCAAGAAAAAAATATCACTTATTTTTCACCTTTTTTGATAACATAAAGTGTCGATCCTTCAGATATCTGATGAGTACTGAACAATTTTTAAATTCATCACATAATGCTTTTTTGTTTTTAATAAAAAAACATTTCCTTTGTTACCCAACCTGTTTAGAATAATGATATCCACAATATATTTCTACATTATTTTATTAAAAGTATCTTTTTTATTTTTTGTATTTGTGTTTCACACATAAAAATATTTGAAAAGTATGTTACTATTTTGCGTTTTTTTATGAATACTTCATTTTGACCAATCAAATTAAATTTTCCTTTACTTTGCTCAGGAGTTGGTTTACATTTGCAAATATTTTGTTTGACTGTTATTTTTTTATTTATTTTTAATGCTCGAAATAGATGTGTTTATTTTTTTGAAAATAACGTTGAAACCTTTCATCCAGCAATTGACACTAATATCCGTAACACTTGTTTGGTGAGTTGAAAGATACTGCCGTATGGCAACAAACTCAATATTTGTTTATTTTACTCTAAAGTGTCGAAATGTTTTGATAAATTAAATAAACACTTTACAGGTAATGTTAATAGAATGGAAATTCCCATTGTTTTGTTTTTGAACCCATTTTTTCTAGTCTGAGTGTAGTATTTATTGTATTGTTAAATAATATTTTCTGACCGATTGTTATTGTGAACAAGTTGTGTGTGTTGGATCGTGGAATAAAGGAAGTGCTCAGCTTATCTTAGCGCATACCAGGAAGTCTGTTTGAACAAGTTGTGTGTGTTGGATCGTGGAATAAAGGAAGTGCTCAGCTTATCTTAGCGCATACCAGGAAGTCTGTTTGAACAAGTTGTGTGTGTTGGATCGTGGAATAAAGGAAGTGCTCAGCTTATCTTAGCGCATACCAGGAAGTCTGTTTGAACAAGTTGTGTGTGCTGGATCGTGGAATAAAGGAAGTGCTCAGCTTATCTTAGCGCATACCAGGAAGTCTGTTTGAACAAGTTGTGTGTGTTGGATCGTGGAATAAAGGAAGTGCTCAGCTTATCTTAGCGCATACCAGGAAGTCTGTTTGAACAAGTTGTGTGTGCTGGATCGTGGAATAAAGGAAGTGCTCAGCTTATCTTAGCGCATACCAGGAAGTCTGTTTGAACAAGTTGTGTGTGTTGGATCGTGGAATAAAGGAAGTGCTCAGCTTATTTTAGCGCATACCAGGAAGTCTGTTTGAACAAGTTGTGTGTGTTGGATCGTGGAATAAAGGAAGTGCTCAGCTTATCTTAGCGCATACCAGGAAGTCTGTTTGAACAAGTTGTGTGTGTTGGATCGTGGAATAAAGGAAGTGCTCAGCTTATTTTAGCGCATACCAGGAAGTCTGTTTGAACAAGTTGTGTGTGTTGGATCGTGGAATAAAGGAAGTGCTCAGCTTATCTTAGCGCATACCAGGAAGTCTGTTTGAACAAGTTGTGTGTGCTGGATCGTGGAATAAAGGAAGTGCTCAGCTTATCTTAGCGCATACCAGGAAGTCTGTTTGAACAAGTTGTGTGTGTTGGATCGTGGAATAAAGGAAGTGCTCAGCTTATCTTAGCGCATACCAGGAAGTCTGTTTGAACAAGTTGTGTGTGCTGGATCGTGGAATAAAGGAAGTGCTCAGCTTATCTTAGCGCATACCAGGAAGTCTGTTTGAACAAGTTGTGTGTGTTGGATCGTGGAATAAAGGAAGTGCTCAGCTTATTTTAGCGCATACCAGGAAGTCTGTTTGAACAAGTTGTGTGTGCTGGATCGTGGAATAAAGGAAGTGCTCAGCTTATCTTAGCGCATACCAGGAAGTCTGTTTGGATCTTGTTCACATTTATGGTAACTTGTCCATCATATTAACTTCTTGTAAAATCACTGCACGTCTCTATAATGTTCTCCCGGAATATTTTTCTCCATTTCCTGTTTCATCCAATGTAATTCTGTTAAAAACTAAATTTACAGTTGTGTTTCCTTCTCATCTGTATTCGCGCTTTGCGTCTTCGGATGTTTGAATTATCATCTCATCTAATTCACTCTTTTTTTTTTTTTTTTTTTTTTTTTTTACCTGGCGAGTTTATTGCCATGTGGCAATCTCTTCCAACCAACCAGAAATATGTTTTTTATAGGCCCTAAGTGTTAACCAGACTGGAATCCTAGTGAGTCTCCTAACGAACAGACGTGTTAGTAAGTTTTATTGTGTCACCATGTGATTTTACAAGATGGCGGAAATTTTTTATAACAGCTGTGTATAAAAGGGAGTCTTTGTGGAACTCATCGAGCAAATTATACAAAAATGTACCTGTAATAAAATCATTTTGGAATGAAGTTGAACAGGAAGTAAATAAAGATGGTCAGTTGTAATGAAATTGGTTAGTTTTGAGAGTGGCATCGTTTGTTGACTCAACCGAATCGTTTGTTGACTCAACCAAATGTCAAATGAATTTGTGCGAAGCACTTTGGTGTGGCCAATCATGAAGTCACTTAGTATATTAGTCACGTAGCACCTAGCGAAGCACTTTGGTGTGGCCTTAGTCTAAGTGAAAACCAGACAAGATATTTAAAAAAAATGTATTCTAATGGAAATTGAACCCGGACACCACTGTGCACACCCATTTTTGAAGTTCTTTTCTTGAATTATGTCGATCAAGGGACTCCAGTTCTTCACATTCTCGCCTGATCCATTCCTCTTTAACCTTTTTAACTTCCCTTCTAATGGTACGTTGTAAATTTTTATACGCTATGTGATTGTTTTTAACTAATCTTCGCTGTTCCATGAGATTGAGAATGTGGTCAGTGATCCAGATTTGTCTTCTCGGTACAATGTTTGACTCCAACTTATCTCCAAACAATGTTTATTTGATCCTTTAGACAGTTCCAATGTTCTTCTTCAGTCATGTTATCGGAATTATGTGTAGCTTGACTCAATCCATTGTTGAGATCCAGTGCAACCATATTTTTAACAGAAGGGCAATTCAATTTGCTGACATCAATCCTTTTTGCCGTCTTCTGTTTGATCAAGGTCTTATGTTTTACTCAACCATATCTGCTACAAGAGGAGAGGATTGTGATCAGAGCCTATGTCTGCTCCAGGATAGGTTGATATTCTTTTTATACAGTTCCTGAATCTATTGTCTATAAGAAAATAATCTATCTGATTCCTTACTATGTCAGATACTACACCATCCTGAGGGGATTTCCATGTATATAATATAATCTCCTTGTTGGTAACTTAAACCAGGACCGGACTATGATCATATTCTTATCTTGACAAAACTCATACAGTCTATCACCTCTCTGATTTCTCTACCACCTCTCTGATATCACCAACGATGTGTGTACATCTTCCTGTCCCTATTTTAGCGTTGAAGTCTCCCATAATTATTTTAATTTAATTTGATTTTAAACTATCCAGAATATTTGTGAGAGACTCATAAAATCTTTCAACGTCGTCATCGTACCCGGGCTCGGCTCGGCAGTCGGTGCATATGGTATACTTGCACAATATTAATGTTGAATGGTCGGGCTGAAAGTTGCAAAACCATGATTCTGTCCGAAACGGGGACAAACTTTTCAACATATTTGGTAAATTCCTTTCTCACAAAAACAGCAACTCCGTTTCTGCGAGATCTGCCTTGCGGGTCGCTGCCAGAGTAATACAAATTTCCATCCCCATGTCTATATGCCCCTGAGTTAGTCCATCGCAGTTCGCTTACACCAAGAACATTCAATTTCAGTCTGTTCATCTCCTTCACTGCATTATCCAGCTTACCATCGGCATACAGACTGCGGACATTCCAACTTCCTATTCTAATTGATGATTTCACTATATTGAGCCGGGATATTCTTAGCACCCCCTGCCCGGGACTAGGGGCCGTGGTTATTGGGTTTCTCGCCATAGTGATATCCTGGGAATGATAATCAGAGTGGTTTCCCGTTGCCTTCTCTGATGGGGTCACCTTCCCTTAGCTGGGGGGATCCGGTTATTTGGCGCTGGACACTCGCCATCGCCTTCTCGCTATCTGCTATGATACTGGTAATACCAGTGGTCACATTGTCCGGGGTTCGCGGGGTCAAGAGACCACCCGTGGACGCTATTGAGTAGGACTTATTGGTAATGTTGCTGGTTTTATGCAACATGGCTTTTTGTGATATTTTATAGAAGTATAACTTCCAGCATCATATACCCCATCACGAACTTACCAACCATTCGAACCCCAATATACTAAAACAATAATTTAAATATATGTGCAAACAGAGAGGCGCCATTGTTTTACGTCACCTGTGAGCACCGTTCAAAGTAGATGCTTACCGTATTTAAAATAAGGTAATCTTATCACTTCAATCCAATCACTTATAGCATTGCACTACCAGTGATGCGTCCTCTAGATGCACCCACAAGAAGCCTATGCTAGCCCGGCCAGTCTCGAGAAGCGCCCCTTTGTTGTCCGAAGTTACCGCAACCACTATGTTCCTGAGGAATTCATTCCGCCCTCTTCTGGTTTGCCCTTTTAGGATATGTATCCCAGAGGGAGAGATGATGATGATTTGTTGATAAATAAAACACGTTTTCGATCGCAATGCGGAAAGAGGAATTTTATTGGTAACGTAGGTATTTATACTATTCCCGCGTGTGTGCGGGAATGCGAGCAAGATATCTCGCCGTCTCGTTTCTACATCCGCAAAACGATTAATCTCGTATGTAGGTGATAATTTATTTACGGAACTGGTGAGACAGGTGTGGTGCATTCTCGCTCTAGTATGGAATGCGCTCCGCATCGGCTATGAGTTGAATGACCGGACTTTGTACTTGTTTGTTTTGCATTGCTAAGGAATGCAAAGGTCATTTCATCGGTCATTGACCGCGTGTGCGACCGCCACAGTGCTCCTCTCCTAGTGAAGCGTATGGTGCGTCTCTACGCGAAACGTACGGGTCCTTTTACTACTCTCCCCCTGCGTGTAGTATAGCAGGGTGTAGTGGCCGGCTGATGGATTCTCTCCGTCGTCTCCGTTGCGTCCTCAATGCTAGCGATGTATGCGGGCTTAAGGCGGTCCATTGAAACGTTGACCTCTCGTCCAGGCAGCTGCAACGTGAACTCCTTGTTTTCTCTTCCAAGCACGGCATAGGGTCCGTCGTATGGTGGTTGGAGCTGCTTCCTTACGGCGTCGTTGCGCAGGAACACGTGGCTGCAGGTCTGGAGGTCTTTGTGGACGAAGGTTTTTCTTCCGCTGCCGTGGGCTTCTGTGGGTGCTGGGCGGAGGCTGCGTAGAGTGTCGCGCAGCTGCTCGACGTATGTACTGTCCATGGCCCTTTCATGCGACGTTGCTTCTGCGAAGAAGTCTCCAGGGAGTCGCAGGCTCCTTCCGTATGTCAGTTTGGCGGCGCTGACATCCGTGTCGGATCTGACTGCGGCGCGGAGTCCGAGGAGAATGACAGGCAGCTCGTCTATCTACTTTCCGTTATTCGCTAGACGGGCTGTGAGTGCGGTCTTCATTGACCTGTGCCATCGCTCTATAATGCCGTTGCTTTGTGGATGGTATGGGGTTGTCCTTCTCTTCTCGACTCCGAGCAGTTTCATCAGGGCGGAGAATAGGTTACTCGCGAATTGCCTTCGTTGGTCGCTGGTGAGAGTCGTAGGGCATCCGAAGCGGGATATCCAACCTTCCAATACGGCGCAGGCGACGGATTCCGCCGTGATGTCCACGAGCGGAACGGCCTCGGGCCATCGTGTGGCTCTATCGATCATCGTAAGCAAATATTTTTCGCCGTTCCGAGATGTAGGCAGAAGTCCAACTATGTCTATGTGCATGCTCTCGAATCGTTGTGCGGGTGGATACGAAGATACGACGCTATTTTTATGGCAGTGAATCTTCGATTTTTGGCATTGTATGCATTGTTTCGCCCACCTTCCGATATCCGCATTCATCGATGGCCAGAAATATCGTTTCCTCATCATTTTTCTTGTGCTTTCTACCCCGGGGTGGCTAATTTCATGTAAAGCGCGGTACGCCTGTAGTCGGAATTCGGCCGGTAGATAGGGTCGCATATTCTCTGTTGATATTTCGCAGTATATTTTTTTATTAGAAGTGGGTAGTGCGATTTTTTCAAACTTTAAATTTTGCCGATTTAGTAATGTTGGTATGTCTGTGTCTGTTTGGTGAGCATCGGCGAGACTTTCGTAGTCCAATATAGCGGCTTCTACGAGCGTCTCGATTCGAGACAGAGTATCTGCGGGAATATTCTCTGCTCCGTCGATGTGCCGAATATCAGTCGTGAATTCGCTTATGAATGTTATGTAGCGAGTTCTTCGGGCTGATTCGCTGTCGGGTGGGTGTTTTGAGAATGCGTACACTAGTGGTTTGTGATCGGTGTAGATGATCATTTGTCTTCTCTCGTGGAAGTTCTGGAAATACTTCACCGCCATGTATATAGCCGTTAGCTCTCTGTCGTACGTGCTGTAGTTTTTTTGAGCTGCGCTGAATTTCTTTGAGAAATATCCGAGTGGTCGCCAAATATTGTTTACTCTTTGTTGCAGGACGGCCCCCATCCCTGTGTCCGATGCGTCGGTTAAAAGGGATAATGCGGCGTCGTTCTGAGAGTGGTTCAGTAGAACTGCGTCGCGTATGGATTGCTTGCATTTTTCGAATGCCGTTATTGATTCCTCAGTCCACTTTATTTCGGTTTTATCTCTTTTCTTTGATTTATGCAAAAATGCATATAGCGGCGCTTGAATGCAGGCGGCTCGTGGAATGCATTCACGGTAATAGTTAAACATACCGAGGAATCTGCGCAATGACTCGACATTAGTTGGCCTAGGGAATTCGTCGATGGCTTTAATCTTCATGGCTGGTGGTTTGATTCCGTCTTTGTGAACGTTGTAACCGAGAAAGATCACGTTGCTCTTTCCAAGCGCGCATTTGGCGGGATCGATCGTAATTCCGTACTCGCTGAAGCGCTGTAGGATCTTCCGGATATGTTCTTCGTGCTGGACTTCGTTTCCTGATGCGATAATGACGTCATCAATAAATGGAAACGCGAAGTCCAGGCCAGTTAGTACTTGGTGTATAAATCGTTGGAAAGTTTGGCCTGCGTTTTTTAATCCGGGGCACATTCGAGGGAATTCAAATAAGCCGAAAGGTGTTATTATGGCTGTCTTCTCGATGTGTTTATCAAGGACTGGTAGCTGTTGGTAAGCTCGGTTGAGGTCGAGTGTGCTGAAGATTTTTTTCCCTGCGACCTGGTATGTGAAATCTTTCATGCGTGGTACGGGGTACCTGTCGGGCTTTGTGACGGAATTTAGTCGTCTGTAGTCACCGCAGACTCGTAGTTCACCGTTCTTTTTGGGTACGACAACAAGTGGGCTTGCCCAAGGGCTCTTGCTGGGGCGGCATATACCTTGAAGCATCATCTCTTCGAATTCTTTTTTTACTGCTTGATAGCGGTGGGGTGGTATTTGCCTTGCTTTCGCATATAATGATGGGCCAGTTGTTTCGATGTAATGCTCCACTTGGTGTTTGGAACCTTTCTTGAACGGTGATGGTCTTGTGACGTCAGGGAATTCTGCGAGAATTCGATGGTACTGCTGCTCCATATCGATTGTTCGTATGGTTGGTTGTGCAGAATTGTACATGGGCGCCTCGATGGAAACGTTGGTTGTTTGGTCGATGAGGCGGCGTCCGGCGACGTCGACCAGAAGTCTATGCTGCGTGAGGAAGTCTGCTCCGAGTATCGGCCTCGTGACGGCTGCCATAACGAACTCCCAACGGAATGCTCTTCTAAGATTTAGGTCAAGCTCCATTGTCTTTTCTCCGTATGTACGGATAACTGTGTTGTTCGCAGCGTACAGGTTGAAAGGAAGAGGCTTTGCGTAACCTGACGCTCTCGGTATTACGGAGATGTTCGCTCCGGTGTCGACCAGGAATCTTATTCCTGACCTTTTGTCGGTGACAAATAGGCGGTTAGTGGCTCCATAAACGCTGGGTTACGCCACAGCCAGCGTTCTTTTTAGTTTTCCGCTTCCCTTTGCTGTTTGAAGGTACATGGTGACCTGCAGCGGAGGGCATTTTTCCCAAATCTGTTGTGGTAATAGCAGAAGGGTGATACGGCAGTAGAGGGTGAGCGGGTCCGCGTGGCCCGCACTTTTGCTTGACTGCGGTACGGCGATCGGGGGCAGTCCGTATTTGGTAAAGTGCTCGAGAGGCTTATCATCGGACGAGTCACTTGGCGGATGGACTGCGAGGGCAGATTGAACGATCGCCAATATAGCTTCATAAATCAGAAATCTACTGAGGACGTCTTAAACAACGCCGTGGGGATATTAAGGCGGGCAAGAGAAGGGAAAAATGCCCCGAATTCACCTGGCACACACGAACGGTTCGTTGTAGGCTCCCGCTTGTCATTTCCATTGGCGATGAACATCCTCATAGGATTGACAAGCAGTTCTTTCTCGGGATTTTTCCTCCATTTTTGTTAGGTATGGGCAGTCCCGACTGTTGGCTCTGTAATTGACGTTGACCCCGTGTAGGCCCCGCTCCCGAGTTGTGGAACAGTTGTGGCATTCTTGGTGTATTCCCCTTCCTTCACGGTGCATTCCGAGAAACGGTGGGTCCCCGAGCAGTGCATACACCTCTGCTTCTCCGTGCATCGGGAAGTGATGTGTCCGAGCCCCAGACACTGGAAATACTGCAGCAGAGGCGAGAAGTCCTCCACATGCACCCTCGAGAAGCCCAAGTTGACTCGACCCTTAGTCAGAATTGCAGTCCTCAGCCGCGGAGAAACCGATGCCACCACGTTCTTTAGAACACCATTCCGATTCGGCAGGGTACGGATTATTCTTAGGTGGTCCTGAATTTGGCCATTCTGCAAAGCATCGAAGACCTCGTCATTCTGTAAGATAAGTTCCTCCAGCAAGTTCTTCTTCGTTCCCTCTTTTGCCACACCCTTGAATATAATCAAGGGTCTCCTCTTCTTTCCATCGGTTGCTGCTAGATCCTTTACCGAATTGATTGCTCCTTTGAGTCTCTCCACGTGTCCCTTTTCAGAGCAAGTGATGACCACTCGATTCTGCGAAGCAGTGGCCATACCGGAGATGCCTATTTTAAGCTCCCTAGGTTTTACAGCGGAGAGGAGACGTTTCCTGATGCTATCAGCGGTGTTCTTTTTGTCGCTGCTAGAGACGACTACTGCGTATTTCTTGTCTCTGTTAGGTAAGGTTAGGTTTTTTTTTTTGGAAGAGTTGAGCCAATGGGCAACCTGGCTTATGACGCACCAGGTTTATAAACCCGGGATTGTGTTTGGACTCTCTGAAGTGGTTCTATGGAGACCCACTTCTTTGCCTGTTCCCTCAGTGCATACCCCAAAAGTGTTTATCATTTTATTGCTCTGAATATGTTTAATGTGTTTCGAATGTTAAGTGTTTGGATAGGACAAGGAATGCGTTCGTGCACGACTTTATTGGGAGCGCCCCGGCATTTGCCTTACAACAGGAGAAATCAAGGTAAACTCCGTCGGGACGCGGCTGAAGGCCCTTCAAAGAGACCAGCCCTTTGGTATTATTCCCTTGTAATAGTGTTCATGTGCTTTGTGGAATTCACTACATCGGCGATATATTCGCATATGGTAAAAACATTCTCCTTCATTGACAGTCCTTTTTTTAGATGTTCTAGTTGCAGTCGGGACACCCTCAGCTCGTTCTCTAGTTTCCTTCGTCTGACGGCCTGCGCGGGACAACTCAGCAGCACGTGCAGCACATCCTGCACCACATTCTCGTCACACGGGCAGCTCTCAGACTCCGCAAGATGAAATCTTTTTAGGTATTTCATGAAGCATCCGTGTCCTGTGAGCGCCTGCGTTACTTCGAATGTGGGGATGATCCTTCTCCTGTGCTCGAGCGCCTCGCTTATGCTCCCGAAGAACAATTTGGTGGTGCCTCCGGTAGTACCTGTAACATAAAATTTATTCCAGTCAGTGATGTATTTCTCTCTGAGTGTTGCAACCGCGTAGCTCCGCGGGAACTTGTCGTAAACTGGCACCGTCTTCAGTTTCCCTGCGGCCCGCGCTAGCTCGTCAGCCCTGTCGTTTCCTATGTTTTCAGAGTGACCTTTCACCCAGTGGAAGTTCGCTTCCGTTCCTCGGCACCTCAGTCTGCTCACCGAGTCGAGAATGGACCTGATTATCGGATTGGTGCTCCTGGGGTCGGTGATCCCTCTCAGGCCAGATAGAGAATCTGAGTGTATCTCCACCGATAGCAAGGTATCTTTTGCCCCCTCAACCCAGGATAGAGCTTCTCTCATCGCGACCAACTCCGCCTGGAACACCGAGCAGTAGTCTGCTAGTTTAATTTTCTTGCGTGTTATTTCTTGTCCATTCCAGTAGGCCACGAAAGCCGCTCCGACCCTGCCTTCGAGCAGGCTTCCATCCGTATACAGTGTCAGACATGGGGGGCCTCGACCGTCAACGTTGAGCTTGATGATCGGGCCATACTCCGAGGGATGCGGTAGATCGGATCTTTTGACCACGCCTTGGTATTTTCTGTCGTCAGGGACTCCCGGCAGCGGACCACCTCTTCTGACAGCGTACAAATCGGCGCTCTCTTGAGCCTTTAAACTCAGCGGCATGACTCCCGCCACGTCCGCGGCTGATGCCGATGACACCGTGCGGTATCCTCTTAGGTTAGGTTAGGTTAGGTAAGGTTAGGTTAGGTTGAATCGGGTGTTAGTTGTGAAGTGGGAGACCTTGCTTATCGCGTACAAGGTTGCGGGATCGAATTTTTACTCACCTCGGCGAACTGGCTCGCCGCAGATTTGCCCCTTTATGTGTTCCCTGACGGTGGTGTCAGTGTTCTGTGTGCTTTTATGTTTGGCTCTAATTAAGGATGGGTGGGAAGGCGTCTGCGCACTTCTTTATTGGTACCTACCCCGGCATTTGCCCTTAGATTGAGAAAGCGCAGAAACTCAATCGAGGTGGCCGGCCCAGTGGCCTTCCGATTTGGTATTTGTTCCTTCGGCATTATCCCCAAAGTGATTTTGTGTACCTATTGTGTTTCCTGTATCCCCACGTTATGTCTTTTGTTCATTGCTATCATGTGTCTTACCATCTCCGTCATGAAATCCTGCGCCACTCCTACTGTCTCCTTTTCAACCAGTGCAGCCTTTAGCGTTTCCATGTCCAGGATGTTAGTCCGCAGGGTCTTCGCCCACTTGTGCCTCGCCTTTTCTCTTGCAGGGCATTCGAACAGAATGTGGTCCACCGTCTGCTGTGTCGTGTCATCACAAGGGCAGGAATCGTCATTTGTTAGCTGGAACCGTTTCAAGTAGGCCCTCATAGCTCCGTGTCCGGACAGTATCTGAGACACCTCGTACGTCGGAGAGCTAATCTTTGAACACTGGAGTGCCTGCGTTATGTTCGGGAGGAACCTCTTGGTGATGCTCCCGGTTGAATCATCGCTATATTCTGTATTCCAAGTCTCCACTGTTTTTTGTCTCATTTGCATTTTAGTGTAGCTTATTGGAAACCGATCAAAAACCGGTTGAACCCGCAAAACCCCCGCCGCCCTCGCAAGCTCGTCCGCTCTGTCATTTCCAACGTTGCCGGAGTGTCCCTTGACCCATGCGAAGGATATTTTGTTTCGTCGCTTTCTGATACTGTCCGCCATAGATAAAATCTCCCTTACTATAGGGTTCAAACTTCTATGATCCCTCATTGCTGCCAGTCCTGAAAGGGAGTCTGATTCGAGATGAATTATTTTCCCCGTAGTCCCATTGGAATCCGCCCATCTCAAAGTCTCCCGTATCGCCACGAGTTCCGCTTGGAATACGGAGCAGTAGTCCGCCAGCTTCAATTTTCTTCTTACAATTTCGACCCCTTGCTTATACACCACAAATGCGGCGCCAACTTTGCCATTCAGCAAGCTTCCGTCTGTGTATACATTAAGGTCCGGCGCGTCTCGTTCTGCCTCCTCACAGATGCTCTCGCGCTGCATGAACGCCGGGAACGGGAGAGTCACCCAATCGTCCGGCACCATGCATTCTCTGTCTTCGGGCAGTGAATAGAGTTTCTTCCTCCGTTTCACCTCGTACACCTCGGCCCTCTCTCGCACCATGAGGGCGAGTGGGGGTATACCGGAGATCGCCATCGCTGAGTTCAGCGACATGGTTCTGTAGCCCCGGCAGATTCTTATGCATATGGGCCTCTAGGCTTGGTCGAGTCTTCTGCGAATGGCCTTTTTCTTGCACGCTTCTGCCCATATACTGGCGCAGTAGAGTGCCACAGGCTCCAGCGCTCCCTTGTAAAGTTGACGGAGAACCTCGGAGGACAGACCCCAAGTCGGCTTGGCAGCCCTGGCGATCATTCCGAAGAGAGCGGTCATCTTTTTACACACCATGTCAACGTGCCTCGACCAGTTGAGGCTCCTGTCGATTATGACCCCCAACACCTTAATGCTGTCCACCATGGCGATTTTGGATTGTGCGAGGTAAACGTCTGCTTGTCTGTCTAGTTTTTTCCTTGTCATGCACATTGCAAACGTCTTCTCTGGTGAAAATACCAGTTTTGTGCGCTGGCTCCACTGAACTATCTTGCGAAGGGCGTTGTTCATCCTCTCCTCTGCCCCGCTCAGCGTGTTACCATCCGAAATCGCCAGTACGTCATCCGCAAATGCCTGAATGTGTACCCCCTCTCCGAAATCCTCCTGTAGAAGGTTATCCATAATAAGATTCCAGAAGAAGGGCCCACACGAAGATCCCTGCACGCATCTCAGCGTCGTGGATCTCTCCTCGGTCGCATCCCCGACACTGACTCGTACCTTTCTATCTTGGAGGTAGGACTGTATCAGTCGGAACAAGTTTATCGGACAGTTCTTTCTTCTCAATTGTTCTAATAGAAAGGGCCACCACGCATTGTCAAAGGCCCCCTTGATGTCGAGGGAGACGACTATCGCCACTCTTTTGTTGTCACGTGCCGCTTTCATCACCCCGACAGCACGGTTTAGAGCGTCCTCTGTTGACCTTTGTTGCGTGAAGCCGTACTGACGATTGCTGAGTGAGCCGTTGTTGGCGAACGTCCATTGAAGCCTTCCGACGATCAGCTTTTCCAATACCTTGCCAAATACCGGAAGAAGTCCTATCGGCCTCGAGGAAGTCACGTCACCAGACGGTTTGCCCTGTTTAGGAATCAGTATGACTGCTGATTCCTTCCATCTCTTCGGGAATCGTCCGGTTCTCAGACAGAGGTTGAATATATCCAATGCCTCCGCCGGGTGGAGTTGTACCACACGTCGGCATATGTCCGAGGTGAGTCCGTCTATCCCAGGAGCCTTTTTAGGGCTAATCGTATCAAGGGCTGTCTGCAACTCCAGCAACGTGAATGGTGGGTCATCTGCTGTGTCCGGGATCAATTCGCCCCGCTCTATGGTATGGCAGTGTGACATGCAGAGACCACCACCGACTCGAATGCTTCACTAATCCTCTCCGCATCCCGGGGTTCCGAACTCGACGCAATGTCTCCGACCGCCTCTGCCAATGTAGTTTTAATTTCCTCATCAAATCGCTTCCAGCTGGCTCGAGCGGTTGCGAATATCTTCGTCCTGCCAGAGGTCGATGGCGCGAGACCTCCCGTTGATATCTCGAAGCGTATGGCGTTGTGGTCGGAGAAGAATTCACCCGACCCGTCCACTCGCCATCCGTGGATTCCGCCATCCGTGGACCCCCTCTCGTGACCTCGAAAGTTGGAGTATTTCCCTCGTTTAATGTGTGCCAACCGAGTTCCGCGCATAGGTCGTTCAGAACGGCACCTCTAGCGTTCGTTCTGTCGCTTCCCCACCAAGTGCTCCAGGCGTTGAAGTCTCCTCCTATTACTATTTGGCGATCGCTGTGCGCCTCAGCCAACTTCCTGAGCCTTCCAAGCATCGGCTCCAGGTCGGCACGCGGCTCGACGTATACCGATCCCAGGATCAGCCCACTCCCCGCCAGACCCACAGACACGAACACGGAATTAGCATCCGTGAACTCTGAGAGAAGGACCCCTCCTATGCTGCCATTGTTGAGGAGAATGCAAGTCTTCGCTGGCGTTTCAGCGCTGGCGTCAGGCCACTGGTACACCGTTCCGGATGCTCCAAGCACTTGTCCAGTTGCGCGGTTCGGTTGTACGGTTCCTGTATCAGTAAAATATCCGCCGCGTCCATCTTAATTAAGTCCAAAGCCACGGACGATCGCCCCGAATTCACCTGGCACACACGAACGGTTCGTTGTAGGCTCCCGCTTGTCATTTCCATTGGCAGCCGATGAGGGTTAGGTTAGGTTAGGTTAGGTTAGGTTAGGTTTTTTTTTTTTTTTTTTTTGAGTGAGTTGATTTTGGCCGCCTTGTTTATTACATACAAGGCTTATCAGCACGATTTGATTTATTTATTTTATTTTTTTTCCTTGTGTTTACTCTACATTTTGTGCTTTTGTCCCTGTGTTGCAGTGTATGGGATAGATAGGAATGCGTCTGCGCACGTCTTTTTTGGAACCTATCCCGGCATTCGCCTTACGACTGAGGAATCGCAGTAAACTCAGTCGGGATGGCCGGCTCTCTGGCCTTCCGATGTGACCTTTAGTCCTCGGCATTATTCCCTGTATCAGTGTCCGTTGTGTTCATTCTATCCCTTTCATTCATTCTTACCATGACATTGATCGCCGTCTTAATGTAGCATTGAATGGCTTCTGAGGTCTCCTTGTCGATCAACCAACTTCTAATATCCTCCATCCTCATGGTCTGGCTGTTCAATCTGCACCGTGCCTCAAAACGTACTCTTTCGGTTGCTGGGCAATCCTGCAGGACATGTTCGACTGTCTGTTGTGTTCTGTCGTCGCATGGGCAGGTTTCTTCGTCTGCCAGTCTAAATCTCTTAAGGTATTGCCTGAATGCACCGTGTCCTGTGAGAGCCTGTGTCACCTCAAAGCTCAGAGAGCTCATTTTGGCGTATGCGCGCGCCTCCTCGATGCTCTTGAAGAAGCGTTTCGTCATTCCTCCCGCCGTGTCCGTCAGATATTCCACGTTCCAGGTGTACCGGGTTTTCTCCTTCAGTGCCTTCCTAGCGAAGCTCACTGGAAACTTGTCGTATGACGGTTGCACCCGTAGCGCTCCCGCTGCTCTCGCAAGTTCGTCGGCCCTGTCATTGCCTCGGTTCCCCGAGTGACCCTTTACCCATCGGTAGTAGATTATATTGTCGCGATCTCTCACCCGGTCGCCGAGAGAGAAAATCTCCCTAACGATCGGATTCAAGCTTTCGCGATCCCTCATTGCCGTGAGTCCCGACAACGAGTCCGACTCGATGCGTATTGTCGTTCCGGATATGTCTTTCTTATAGACCCAGTCGACCGCCGACTTTATCGCTATCAGCTCCGCTTGGAAAACTGAGCAATAATCCGCCAGTTTCAATTTCTTAACGGCAATTTCTGCTCGTTCTCTGTACACCACGAACGCTGCCCCAACCTTTCCATCCAGCAGGCTGCCGTCCGTGAAGATGTTGTATTCCTCGTCGTCGCGTGTTTCCTTCCCGCAAATATCTTCAGGATGCCTCTTCGCGGGATGTGGGAGAGATCCCCATTTCACCGGCAGCATGCATTCTCTGTCGCTCGGCAGTGTCGATAGCGGGGCTCCTCGCTTCACGCGGTACAGTTCGGCTGCTTCCAGGACTCGAAGAGCAAGAGGTGGCACGCCGGAGATGGCCATCGCTGAATTCAGCGAGATCGTGCGATATCCTCGGCAGATCCTTATGCACATGGGCCTCTGCGCTTGACCCAACTTCCTGCGAATTGCCCTCCGTTTGCACGCCTCCCCCCAGATGCTGGAACAGTAGAGAGCAATGGGCTCTATAGCTCCTTTATAGAGCACCTGAAGAATCTCGGATGAGAGACCCCAGGTGGGTTTTGCTGCTCTTGAGACTGCTCCAAACAGTCCACCCATCTTCTGGCACACGGAGTCGACGTGTTCTGCCCAATTTAGATTCTTATCTATTATGACGCCTAGCACTTTGCAGCTTCGCACCATTGCTATTCTGGACTGGCCCAGAAAGAGATCTGCCTCTCGCACCATCTTCTTTCTGGTGACACACATCGCGAGTGTTTTTTCCGCCGAGAACTCAAGCCTGCTCCTGCTGCCCCATTCCTTCACTCTCCGCAACGCTCCATTTGCCTTAATTTCCGCTTCCCTCAGTGTAACTCCGACCGCTATGAGCATTATGTCATCTGCAAACGCCTGGATGTGTACCCCATCCTCGAAGCTCTCCTGTAATAGTTCATCCAGGGTGATGTTCCAAAACATAGGTCCGCAGGAGGAGCCTTGCACACATCCAAGGGAGGTTGTTTTCTGCACCCTGGCGTTTCCGAAGACGAGGCTTACCTTCCTGTCGGTCAGGTATGACAGAATCAGTTTGTAGATGTTTCGTGGGCAGTTCTTCTTTTTCAGTTGAAGCAGTAAATAGGGCCACCACGCGTGATCAAAGGCGCCTTTGATGTCCAAGGAAATGACGAGGGCCACTTTTTTATTGTTTCGGGCTTCCTTCATCACTGTCACGGCTCGGTTCAGCGCATCCTCCGTCGATTTCTGGTGCGTAAACCCGTATTGTCGGTCACTCATGGCCCCAGCACTGCTCAGTGCCCACGAAAGTCTGTCCGTTATAAGCCTCTCCAGCACTCTTCCGAAGACCGGGATAAGTCCAATAGGACGCATGGATCCGATGTCATCCGACATCTTGCCCTGTTTGGGTATCAGGACGACCCTGGACTCCTTCCATTTCTCCGGAAATCGTCCCACTGCCAAGCATGCGTTCATCATCGCCGTTATTTCCTTCGGGCATTCTCTCGCTGCTTGTTGGCATATGTCCGATGTCATTCCGTCCAGTCCAGGCGCTTTTTTCGGACTGATCCCGTCAATGGCAGACTGCACTTCGGCAATTGTGAATGGCGGCTCATCTGCCGAGTCCGGCAGGAACTTGGTCAGTTGTCTGGTCTGTGCATCAGCCTCGGTATCAGATGTGATGTCATCATCTGGGAAGAAATGTCGGAGGATTGCTTCAGCGGTTTCATCGTCGTCTCCGCAGCTCCTCCCGTTGATCCTGATCGTCGCCGGCATGGGAACGCTACGGCGGGCCGTCAGTCTGTGCAGCATGGACCAGACCGTTTCCCTGTTTTGGATTCTGCAATTTCTGTTTTGTGTTCCTTCCAGCTCGCCGTTTTAGCCGCGAGCACCGCACTCCTGAACTCCTCCTTAGCTTGCAGATAGGCCGCAAGGGTCAGAGGCCTTCGGATCACCCCCGAGTTGCGCAGTTTGCGTCTCGCTGCGATTGTAACTCTCTTCAGGTCCCCCAATTCCTCCGACCACCAAGGACAGACCCTTCGTTGGCGTTTCCCCGTGAGTGGGATCGCTGCTTCGCAAGCCATCCGGACGGCCTCACCGACCTCACCGCACATCCGGTCGACATCCTCAGCGGTCCCCATTCCATCCCAATCGTCGGCCATATTCGCGATGGAGTCCCTGATACTGCCTCGGAATTTATTCCAGTTCGCCTTATGCGTTGCGTACTTCCTGGTTTTGTTTGGGCAGATGACCTGGTCTCGATCAGGGATTATTGTGAACTCTATAGGGTTGTGGTCAGAGAAACTGACAGTGGACCCATCCACCCGCCAGTCTCGGACCACCTCCAAGAGTCCACCGCTGCACATGGTCACATCTATAAATGAGACGAGTCTTCTGTTCCCTCTGACGGTGTCGAAGGTAGGAGTCGCGCCCTCATTAAGGATGCTCCATCCCAGCTCAGCACAAAGGTCCGTGATGGCGGAGCCCCTAACGTCCGTTCTCGCGCTTCCCCACCACGTGCTCTTGGCATTGAAGTCACCGCCCACTACGAATTGGTGATCTTTGTAGAGGGACGCCATTATCTCAATCTTAGCGAGGATCGTATCGGTTAGGTTAGGTTAGGTTAGGTTAGGTTAGGTTAGGTTAGGTTAGGTTAGGTTGAATCAGGTGAGAGTTGCGATGTGGGAGACCTTGCTTATCGCGTACAAGGTTGCGGGATCGAATTTTTTAATTCCTTATTATTTACCTCGGCGAACTGGCTCGCCGTGGATTTTCCCCTTTATGTGTTCCCTGACAGCGGTATCAGTGTTCTTTGTATTATTGTGTCTGTTTGGCTCTAATCAGGGATGGGTGGGAAGGCGTCTGCGCACGTCTTTATTGGTGTCCACCCCGGCATCTGCCCTAAGATTGAGAAAACGCAGAAAACTCAATCGGGGTGGCCGGCCCAGTGGCCTTCCGATCTGGTGTATGTTCCTTCGGCATTGTCGCCAGAGTGATTATGTGTACCTATTGTGTTCCCTGTGTGCCCATGTTCTGTCTTTCGTTCATCCCAATCATGTGTCTGACGATCTTCCTCATGAAGTCCTGCGCCACTCCCACTGTCTCTTTGTCAATCAATGCAGCCTTTAATGTCTCTATGTCTAGGATGTTAGTCCGCAAGGTCTTCGCGGCCCTGTGCCTCGTCTTTTCTCCTGCGGGGCATTCGAATAGAACGTGGTCCACCGTCTGTGGTGTCGTGTCGTCACAGGGGCAGGAATCATCAGTCACCAGATTAAACCGCTTCAAGTAGGCTCTCATAGCTCCGTGCCCTGACAGAATCTGTGACACTTCGTACGTCGGAGAGCAAATTTTCGAGCATTGGAGTGCCTGAGTTATGGTCGGGAGGAATCTCTTGGTAGTGCTCCCGGTTGAATCCCCACTGTATTCTGCGTTCCATGCTTCCACTGTCTTCTGCCTGATGCGCATTTTGGCATAGCTCAGCGGAAACAGGTCATAGACCGGTTGCACTCGCAAAGCTCCCGCCGCCCTCGCAAGCTCGTCCGCTCTGTCGTTTCCAACGTTGCCGGAGTGTCCCTAAACCCATGCGAACGATATTCGGTTTCGTCGCTCTCTTATGCAGTCAGCCATGTGGAAAATCTCCCTTACTATGGGGTTTAGACTTCTATGATCCCTCATTGCTGCCAGACCCGAGAGCGAGTCCGATTCAAGACAGATCACCTTCCCGGTAGTTCCACTGGAAATCGCCCACCTCAGTGCCTCCCGCATAGCCACCAGCTCCGCCTGGAACACGGAACAGTAGTCCGCCAGCTTGAACTTCCCTCTAGCGATCTCGGTCCCACGCCTGTACACCACAAATGCGGCACCGACTTTGCCGTTTAGTAAGCTCCCGTCTGTGTAGACGTTCAAGTCCGGCGCGTTTTGCCCCGCCTCCTCGCAGATGCTTTCACGCCGCATGGACGCCGGGTGCGGGAGAGTCACCCAATCGACCGGCACCATGCATTTTCTGTCCTCGGGCAGCGAATAAAGTGTCCTCCTCAGTTTCACCCCGTACACCTCAGCCCTCTCCCGCACCACGAGAGCGAGCGGGGGCACACCGGAGATCGCCATCGCTGAGTTCAGTGACATGGTCCTGTAACCCCGGCAGATTCTGATCTTGATTCTGATTCTGGTTAGGTTTTTTTTTTTTTTTTTTTTTGAGTGAGTTGATTTTGGCCGCCTTGTTTATTACATACAAGGCTTATCAGCACGATTTGATTTATTTATTTTATTTTTTTTCCTTGTGTATACTCTACATTTTGTGCTTTTGTCCCTGTGTTGCAGTGTATGGGATAGATAGGAATGCGTCTGCGCACGTCTTTTTTGGAACCTATCCCGGCATTTGCCTTACGACTGAGGAATCGCAGTAAACTCAGTCGGGATGGCCGGCTCTCTGGCCTTCCGATGTGACCTTTAGTCCTCGGCATTATTCCCTGTGTCAGTGTCCGTTGTGTTCATTCTATCCCTTTCATTCATTCTTACCATGACATTGATCGCCGTCTTAATGTAGCATTGAATTGCTTCTGAGGTCTCCTTGTCGATCAACCAACTTCTAATATCCTCCATCCTCATGGTCTGGCTGTTCAATTTGCACCGTGCCTCAAAGCGTACTCTTTCGGTTGCTGGGCAATCCTGCAGGACATGTTCGACTGTCTGTTGTGTTCTGTCGTCGCATGGGCAGGTTTCTTCGTCTGCCAGTCTAAATCTCTTAAGGTATTGCCTGAATGCACCGTGTCCTGTGAGAGCCTGTGTCACCTCAAAGCTCAGAGAGCTCATTTTGGCGTATGCGCGCGCCTCCTCGATGCTCTTGAAGAAGCGTTTCGTCATTCCTCCCGCCGTGTCCGTCAGATATTCCACATTCCAGGTGTACCGGGTTTTCTCCTTCAGTGCCTTCCTAGCGAAGCTCACTGGAAACTTGTCGTATGACGGTTGCACCCGTAGCGCTCCCGCTGCTCTCGCAAGTTCGTCGGCCCTGTCATTGCCTCGGTTCCCAGAGTGACCCTTTACCCATCGGTAGTAGATTATATTGTCGCGATCTCTCACCCGGTCGCCGAGAGAGAAAATCTCCCTAACGATCGGATTCAAGCTTGCGCGATCCCTCATTGCCATGAGTCCCGACAACGAGTCCGACTCGATGCGTATTGTCGTTCCGGATATGTCTTTCTTATAGACCCAGTCGACCGCCGACTTTATCGCTATCAGCTCCGCTTGAAAAACTGAGCAATAATCCGCCAGTTTCAATTTCTTAACGGCAATTTCTGCTCGTTCTCTATACACCACGAACGCTGCCCCAACCTTTCCATCCAGCAGGCTGCCGTCCGTGAAGATGTTGTATTCCTCGTCGTCGCGTGTTTCCTTCCCGCAAATATCTTCAGGATGCCTCTTCGCGGGATGTGGGAGAGATCTCCATTTCACCGGCAGCATGCATTCTCTGTCGCTCGGCAGTGTCGATAGCGGGGCTCCTCGCTTCACGCGGTACAGTTCGGCTGCTTCCAGGACTCGAAGAGCAAGAGGTGGCACGCCGGAGATGGCCATCGCTGAATTCAGCGAGATCGTGCGATATCCTCGGCAGATCCTTATGCACATGGGCCTCTGCGCTTGACCCAACTTCCTGCGAATTGCCCTCCGTTTGCACGCCTCCCCCCAGATGCTGGAACAATAGAGAGCAATGGGCTCTATAGCTCCTTTATAGAGCACCTGAAGAATCTCGGATGAGAGACCCCAGGTGGGTTTTGCTGCTCTTGAGACTGCTCCAAACAGTCCACCCATCTTCTGGCACACGGAGTCGACGTGTTCTGCCCAATTTAGATTCTTATCTATTATGACGCCTAGCACTTTGCAGCTTCGCACCATTGCTATTCTGGACTGGCCCAGAAAGAGATCTGCCTCTCGCACCATCTTCTTTCTGGTGACACACATCGCGAGTGTTTTTTCCGCCGAGAACTCAAGCCTGCTCCTGCTGCCCCATTCCTTCACTCTCCGCAACGCTCCATTTGCCTTAATTTCCGCTTCCCTCAGTGTAACTCCGACCGCTATGAGCATTATGTCATCTGCAAACGCCTGGATGTGTACCCCATCCTCGAAGCTCTCCTGTAATAGTTCATCCAGGGTGATGTTCCAAAACATAGGTCCGCAGGAGGAGCCTTGCACACATCCAAGGGAGGTTGTTTTCTGCACCCTGGCGTTTCCGAAGACGAGGCTTACCTTCCTGTCGGTCAGGTATGACAGAATCAGTTTGTAGATGTTTCGTGGGCAGTTCTTCTTTTTCAGTTGAAGCAGTAAATAGGGCCACCACGCGTGATCAAAGGCGCCTTTGATGTCCAAGGAAATGACGAGGGCCACTTTTTTATTGCTTCGGGCTTCCTTCATCACTGTCACGGCTCGGTTCAGCGCATCCTCCGTCGATTTCTGGTGCGTAAACCCGTATTGTCGGTCACTCATGGCCCCAGCACTGCTCAGTGCCCACGAAAGTCTGTCCGTTATAAGCCTCTCCAGCACTCTTCCGAAGACCGGGATAAGTCCAATAGGACGCATGGATCCGATGTCATCCGACATCTTGCCCTGTTTGGGTATCAGGACGACCCTGGACTCCTTCCATTTCTCCGGAAATCGTCCCACTGCCAAGCATGCGTTCATCATCGCCGTTATTTCCTTCGGGCATTCTCTCGCTGCTTGTTGGCATATGTCCGATGTCATTCCGTCCAGTCCAGGCGCTTTTTTGGGACTGATCCCATCAATGGCAGACTGCACTTCGGCAATTGTGAATGGCGGCTCGTCTGCCGAGTCCGGCAGGAACTTGGTCAGTTGTCTGGTCTGTGCATCAGCCTCGGTATCAGATGTGATGTCATCATCTGGGAAGAAATGTCGGAGGATTGCTTCAGCGGTTTCATCGTCGTCTCCGCAGCTCCTCCCGTTGATCCTGATCGTCGCCGGCATGGGAACGCTACGGCGGGCCGTCAGTCTGTGCAGCATGGACCAGACCGTTTCCCTGTTTTGGATTCTGCAGTGTTCCTTCCAGCTCGCCGTTTTAGCCGCGAGCACCGCACTCCTGAACTCCTCCTTAGCTTGCAGATAGGCCGCAAGGGTCAGAGGCCTTCGGATCACCCCCGAGTTGCGCAGTTTGCGTCTCGCTGCGATTGTCACTCTCTTCAGGTCCCCCAATTCCTCCGACCACCAAGGACAGACCCTTCGTTGGCGTTTCCCCGTGAGTGGGATCGCTGCTTCGCAAGCCATCCGGACGGCCTCACCGACCTCACCGCACATCCGGTCGACATCCTCAGCGGTCCCCATTCCATCCCAATCGTCGGCCATATTCGCGATGGAGTCCCTGATACTGCCTCGGAATTTATTCCAGTTCGCCTTATGCGTTGCGTACTTCCTGGTTTTGTTTGGGCAGATGACCTGGTCTCGATCAGGGACTATTGTGAACTCTATAGGGTTGTGGTCAGAGAAACTGACAGTGGACCCATCCACCCGCCAGTCTCGGACCACCTCCAAGAGTCCACCGCTGCACATGGTCACATCTATAAATGAGACGAGTCTTCTGTTCCCTCTGACGGTGTCGAAGGTAGGAGTCGCGCCCTCATTAAGGATGCTCCATCCCAGCTCAGCACAAAGGTCCGTGATGGCGGTTAGGTTAGGTTAGGTTAGGTTAGGTTAGGTTAGGTTAGGTAAGGTTAGGTTAGGTTAGGTTAGGTTAGGTTAGATTAGGTTAGGTTAGGTTAGGTTAGGTTAGGTTAGGTTAGGTTAGGTTAGGTTGAATCAGGTGAGAGTTGCGATGTGGGAGACCTTGCTTATCGCGTACAAGGTTGCGGGATCGAATTTTTTATTCCTTATTATTTACCTCGGCGAACTGGCTCGCCGTGGATTTTCCCCTTTATGTGTTCCCTGACAGCGGTGTCAGTGTTCTTTGTATTATTGTGTCTGTTTGGCTCTAATCAGGGATGGGTGGGAAGGCGTCTGCGCACGTCTTTATTGGTGTCCACAATGGCATCTGCCCTAAGATTGAGAAAACGCAGAAAACTCAATCGGGGTGGCCGGCCCAGTGGCCTTCCGATCTGGTGTATGTTCCTTCGGCATTGTCCCCAGAGTGATTATGTGTACCTATTGTGTTCCCTGTGTGCCCATGTTCTGTCTTTCGTTCATCCCAATCATTTGTCTGACGATCTTCCTCATGAAGTCCTGCGCCACTCCCACTGTCTCTTTGTCAATCAATGCAGCCTTTAATGTCTCTATGTCCAGGATGTTAGTCCGCAAGGTCTTCGCGGCCCTGTGCCTCGTCTTTTCTCCTGCGGGGCATTCGAATAGAACGTGGTCCACCGTCTGTGGTGTCGTGTCGTCACAGGGGCAGGAATCATCAGTCACCAGATTAAACCGCTTCAAGTAGGCCCTCATAGCTCCGTGCCCTGACAGAATCTGTGACACTTCGTACGTCGGAGAGCAAATTTTCGAGCATTGGAGTGCCTGAGTTATGGTCGGGAGGAACCTCTTGGTAGTGCTCCCGGTTGAGTCCCCACTGTATTCTGCGTTCCATGCTTCCACTGTCTTCTGCCTGATGCGCATTTTGGCATAGCTCAGCGGAAACAGGTCATAGACCGGTTGCACTCGCAAAGCTCCCGCCGCCCTCGCAAGCTCGTCCGCTCTGTCGTTTCCAACGTTGCCGGAGTGTCCCTTAACCCATGCGAACGATATTCGGTTCTGTCGCTCTCTTAAGCAGTCAGCCATGTGGAAAATCTCCCTAACTATGGGGTTTAGACTTCTATGATCCCTCATTGCTGCCAGACCCGAGAGCGAGTCCGATTCAAGACAGATCACTTTCCCGGTAGTTCCACTGGAAATCGCCCACCTCAGTGCCTCCCGCATAGCCACCAGCTCCGCCTGGAACACGGAACAGTAGTCCGCCAGCTTGAACTTCCCTCTAGCGATCTCGGTCCCACGCCTGTACACCACAAATGCGGCACCGACTTTGCCGTTTAGTAAGCTCCCGTCTGTGTAGACGTTCAAGTCCGGCGCGTTTTGCCCCGCCTCCTCGCAGATGCTTTCACGCCGCATGGACGCCGGGTGCGGGAGAGTCACCCAATCGACCGGCACCATGCATTTTCTGTCCTCGGGCAGCGAATAAAGTGTCCTCCTCCGTTTCACCCCGTACACCTCGGCCCTCTCCCGCACCACGAGAGCGAGCGGGGGCACACCGGAGATCGCCATCGCCGAGTTCAGTGACATGGTCCTGTAACCCCGGCAGATTCTGATACATATGGGCCTCTGGGCTTGGTTTAGTCTTCTTCGAATGGCCCTTCTCCCGCACGCTTCCGCCCATATGCTGGCGCAATAGAGTGCCACCGGCTCCAGCGCTCCCCGGTAAAGCTGACGGAGAACCTCCGAGGACAAACCCCAAGTCGGCTTGGCAGCCCTGGCTATCATCCCAAAGAGAGCAGTTATCCTCCGACACACCATGTCCACGTGCTTCGACCAGTTGAGACATCTGTCGATGACGACTCCCAGCACTTTTATGCTGTCCACCATGGCTATCTCGGACTGTGCGAGGTGAATCTTTGCTTGTCTATGGAGTTTCTTTCTTGTGATGCACATTGCAAATGTCTTTTCGGGCGAAAACATAAGCTTTGCGCGGTGACTCCACAGATCGATCCTACGAAGGGTGTTGTTCATCCTCTCTTCTGCCTCACTCAGCGTGCCACAGTCCGAGATCACCAGTACATCATCCGCAAAGGCCTGGATGTGGACTCCTTCCCCGAAATCTTCCTGCAGGAGGCTGTCCATGATGAGATTCCAGAAGAAGGGCCCACACGACGATCCCTGCACGCATCCCAGCGTCGCGGACCTCTCCTCGGTCGCATCCCCGACACCGATCCTTACCTTTCTATCTTGGAGGTAGGACTGTACCAGTAGGAATAGGTTTCTCGGACAGTTCTTTTCTCGCAGTTGTTCCAGCAGAAAGGGCCACCACGCATTGTCAAAGGCCCCCTTGATGTCGAGTGAGACAACTATTGCCACTCTCTTGCCGTCGCGTGCCGCCCTCATCACTCCGACAGCACGGTTTAGGGCGTCCTCTGTTGACCTTTCCGCCGAGTCCCTCTTGATCAAGTCCAAGGCCACGGACGATCGCCCCGAATTCACTTGGCACACCCTGACAGAGGCCAGCGAGGTCCCCGTCCCGACAACGCGAGGCTCCCGAAGCTCTACTATTGTCCCGTTAGCAGCCATAGTCGGTACGTTCTCTGGCCCTCCCCTCCATCTTCAGCAGAAACGGGCAGTCTCGACTGTTTGCCCTATGTTTGATGTCTCCCCTGCTCAAGCCGCGCTCCCCGGCCCTGCAGCAATTGTGGCACCTCTTGGATTCTTCCCTCTCCTTCACAGTGCACTCCGAGAAACGGTGATCACCAGCACAATGCATGCATCTCTGCTTCTCTGTGCACCGAGATGTCATATGCTCGAAACCGAGATACTGAAAGCATTGCAGCAGAGGCGAGTAATCCTCCACGTGGATCCTGGAGAAGCCGAGGTTGACCCGACCCCTGTTAAGCAGCGTCGACCTCAACTGAGGCGACACTGACGCGAGTATATTCTTCCGGGTATCGTTCCTGTTTGGCATGGTTCTGATGATCCTCAGGTGTTCCTGGATCTGATCACCCCCCAAGGTCTCAAACACCTCGTCGTTCTGCAGCACGAGTTCCTCCATCAGGTCCTGTTCAGACTCTGTCCTGCAGATGCCCTTGAAGATGACGAGTGGTCTCTTCCTCCTGCCATCGGTCGCGGCGAGATCCTTGACAGAATTGATAGCCCCCTTGAGTTTTGTCAGGTGTTTCTCCTCCGGGCAAGTTATCACGACTCGGTTCTGCGAAATGGTGGACACGCCGGTGATCCCTATTTTAAGCTCTTTTGGCTTCACAGCAGAGAGGAGACGCTTCTTAATACTGTCCGCAGTGTCCTTTTTGTCGCTGCTTGAGACGACCACTGCGTACCTCTTGTCGGGGATGCTACCCGAGATAGCGACATCCATGCGAGGAGCACTTCCTACGCCTCTCGATCCCCCCGCGACGCTTGCGTACGTCATCCGTGCGCCGGACTGGACAATCCCGATTTTACTCTCCTGCCTCATCTGCGTCATGTCCCTCTGCATGCTGGCCATTTGCTCCCCCAAGCGCCTTATCGCTTCCTCCATATTACCGGCACCCCCTCTGGTCCCACTTTCACTCCCGTCAGCAGCTCCCGGACTCCCAGCGAGGTCGGAAACTATAGCCCTGATTTCCTCTATGGCATCCGAGATTTCCGTCGACTTTGTCCTTCTGGCGATACTATCGCAGAGTTCCAGGGCTCGATCCCTCTTGGAGGCTCTGCTCGCTCCCATGACGTCCGCGTCAGCCTCGGGGCTGTCACTGTCCTCAGTGAGCCTCCTTCTATGCGGGGATCTAGGCGTCACTGCCGACCTCGCAAAAGGGTCCCCAGAGACGGGAGTCTTTGCCTCTCGATGAGACATTGCAAGATAAAAGCAATCCCTTCCCTCTCTCTCCCCACAGTCTCTCAAAAACACAGTTCAAGGTTCAAAGCAAAAATTAATTGCCGAGTGAATTTGAAATCACAGTTCACACAACATCAAAATCATAAAAAAAAATTAAAGAGTTATCAAACACAGTTCAGAGTTCGTAAATAAATATAAAAAGTTATTAAAAAAAAAAGAAAAACATAGTCAAAAGGCAAAAATGAAAAGTTGTCCAACACGCTGTTGCAGAAAGATGAAAAGAAAACAAAAAGAAAAGCACAGTTCAAAACCAAAGATAAAATTGTCACTAAAACACAGTTCACAGTTGAAAAGTAAATTGAAATCATCAAACATAGTTCGCCGTTTTCGCAATATATTCTTCTACACGAAACCCAACTCCATACATATGCAGGAAGTGTGGGTTGCGAATTAAAAAAAATCCCTCTCGTTGATGTCTCTCGACTACAAAAAAATTTCTTTCTGCGAATCGCAAGAAATCCTCTTCGTTGATGTCTCCAGATACAGAAATCACTTCTCTCAACACTTGTGAAGTCTTTTCGGAGGCTTTGAAAATTGAATGAAATTTTCCGAGAACAATGAAAATTTCCGGGAACCCTCAAATGTCGGGAAAGCTCGGAAAAATGCCGGAAAAACCCGGAAAATTCCGGAAAAACTTTTGGCTCCTGGCTACTCTCTCAAGTCACGACTCCCGGCCGCTCTCTCAAGTCACGGCTCCCGGCCGCTCACTCTAACCTCGACGCACCGCCCCGCCGGGGCCGTCGCCCAGCCAGAAAGAAGTTCCACCGAATTCGGAGCAGCACATAGAGAAAAGAAAAAAACAAGAATTAAAATATATCAAAATTTAAAAAGAGAAATTATTTAAACACGACATCCCCATCTTCTATGGAACATTCTTCTATGGAGTTAATCTGTCAGAATTGAAATGTCAAAAAATTCACAAAAGTTATTTTTAAATATCTCCGCTGATTTTACAGCCACGAAAAAAAAAAAGCACCAAAAGAAAGATCGTCAAATTTCGCACAAAACACTTATGATTTAAACCTCGCACAGCACACGCAACGCAAACCGTGAACCGAAAACGAAGAGCACAGAAACAACGATGCTCTTTCGACCAAGGTATGATCACAACTGGTTAGGTTAGGTTAGGTTAGGTTAGGTTAGGTTAGGTTAGGTTAGGTTAGGTTAGGTTAGGTTAGGTTAGGTTAGGTTAGGTTAGGTTGAATCAGGTGAGAGTTGCGATGTGGGAGACCTTGCTTATCGCGTACAAGGTTGCGGGATCGAATTTTTTATTCCTTATTATTTACCTCGGCGAACTGGCTCGCCGTGGATTTTCCCCTTTATGTGTTCCCTGACAGCGGTGTCAGTGTTCTTTGTATTATTGTGTCTGTTTGGCTCTAATCAGGGATGGGTGGGAAGGCGTCTGCGCACGTCTTTATTGGTGTCCATCCCGGCATCTGCCCTAAGATTGAGAAAACGCAGAAAACTCAATCGGGGTGGCCGGCCCAGTGGCCTTCCGATCTGGTGTATGTTCCTTCGGCATTGTCCCCAGAGTGATTATGTGTACCTATTGTGTTCCCTGTGTGCCCATGTTATGTCTTTCGTTCATCCCAATCATGTGTCTGACGATCTTCCTCATGAAGTCCTGCGCCACTCCCACTGTCTCTTTGTCAATCAATGCAGCCTTTAATGTCTCTATGTCCAGGATGTTAGTCCGCAAGGTCTTCGCGGCCCTGTGCCTCGTCTTTTCTCCTGCGGGGCATTCGAATAGAACGTGGTCCACCGTCTGTGGTGTCGTGTCGTCACAGGGGCAGGAATCATCAATCACCAGATTAAACCGCTTCAAGTAGGCTCTCATAGCTCCGTGCCCTGACAGAATCTGTGACACTTCGTACGTCGGAGAGCAAATTTTCGAGCATTGGAGTGCCTGAGTTATGGTCGGGAGGAACCTCTTGGTAGTGCTCCCGGTTGAGTCCCCACTGTATTCTGCGTTCCATGCTTCCACTGTCTTCTGCCTGATGCGCATTTTGGCATAGCTCAGCGGAAACAGGTCATAGACCGGTTGCACTCGCAAAGCTCCCGCCGCCCTCGCAAGCTCGTCCGCTCTGTCGTTTCCAACGTTGCCGGAGTGTCCCTTAACCCATGCGAACGATATTCGGTTTCGTCGCTCTCTTATGCAGTCAGCCATGTGGAAAATCTCCCTAACTATGGGGTTTAGACTTCTATGATCCCTCATTGCTGCCAGACCCGAGAGCGAGTCCGATTCAAGACAGATCACTTTCCCGGTAGTTCCACTGGAAATTGCCCACCTCAGTGCCTCCCGCATAGCCACCAGCTCCGCCTGGAACACGGAACAGTAGTCCGCCAGCTTGAACTTCCCTCTAGCGATCTCGGTCCCACGCCTGTACACCACAAATGCGGCACCGACTTTGCCGTTTAGTAAACTCCCGTCTGTGTAGACGTTCAAGTCCGGCGCGTTTTGCCCCGCCTCCTCGCAGATGCTTTCACGCCGCATGGACGCCGGGTGCGGGAGAGTCACCCAATCGACCGGCACCATGCATTTTCTGTCCTCGGGCAGCGAATAAAGTGTCCTCCTCCGTTTCACCCCGTACACCTCGGCCCTCTCCCGCACCACGAGAGCGAGCGGGGGCACACCGGAGATCGCCATCGCTGAGTTCAGTGACATGGTCCTGTAACCCCGGCAGATTCTGATACATATGGGCCTCTGGGCTTGGTTTAGTCTTCTTCGAATGGCCCTTCTTCCGCACGCTTCCGCCCATATGCTGGCGCAATAGAGTGCCACCGGCTCCAGCGCTCCCCGGTAAAGCTGACGGAGAACCTCCGAGGACAAACCCCAAGTCGGCTTGGCAGCCCTGGCTATCATCCCAAAGAGAGCAGTTATCCTCCGACACACCATGTCCACGTGCTTCGACCAGTTGAGACATCTGTCGATGACGACTCCCAGCACTTTTATGCTGTCCACCATGGCTATCTCGGACTGTGCGAGGTGAATCTTTGCTTGTCTATGGAGTTTCTTTCTTGTGATGCACATTGCAAATGTCTTTTCGGGTGAAAACATAAGTTTTGCGCGGTGACTCCACAGATCGATCCTACGAAGGGTGTTGTTCATCCTCTCTTCTGCCTCACTCAGCGTGCCACAGTCCGAGATCACCAGTACGTCATCCGCAAAGGCCTGGATGTGGACTCCTTCCCCGAAATCTTCCTGCAGAAGGCTGTCCATGATGAGATTCCAGAAGAAGGGCCCACACGACGATCCCTGCACGCATCCCAGCGTCGCGGACCTCTCCTCGGTCGCATCCCCGACACCGATCCTTACCTTTCTATCTTGGAGGTAGGACTGTACCAGTAGGAATAGGTTTCTCGGACAGTTCTTTTCTCGCAGTTGTTCCAGCAGAAAGGGCCACCACGTATTGTCAAAGGCCCCCTTGATGTCGAGTGAGACAACTATTGCCACTCTCTTGCCGTCGCGTGCCGCCCTCATCACTCCGACAGCACGGTTTAGGGCGTCCTCTGTTGACCTTTGCTGCGTGAAGCCGTATTGTCTACCACTGAGTGAGCCAACGCTTGCGAACGTCCACTGAAGCCTTCCGACGATCAGCTTTTCAAGCACCTTGCCAAATACCGGAAGCAGTCCTATCGGCCTCGAGGAAGTCACGTCTCCAGACGGTCTGCCCTGTTTAGGAATCAGTATGACTGCTGATTCCTTCCATCTCCTCGGGAATCGTCCGGTTCTCAGACAGAGGTTGAACATATTCAATGCCTCCGCCGGGTGGAGTTGTACCACTCGCCGGCATATGTCCGAGGTGAGTCCGTCTATCCCGGGAGCCTTTTTAGGGCTTATCGTGTCCAGGGCCGTCTGCAACTCCAGCAGCGTGAATGGTGGGTCATCCGCAGTGTCTGGAATTAACTCGACCCGCTCCCTCAAGCTTCCATTCTCCAGCGAGTCTGTGTCGGTGTTATCCCCCGGAAAAAAGTGCTCCAGGATGCCCTTTGCCGTTTCCGACTCGGTTCTACAAATCTTTCCCCGAATCCTGAGTGTAGTCGGCGGTACCGTCTTACGGCTCTTGAGCACCCTGTCCACCATGCCCCAAACGGTCTCAGCGGTCTGCAATTGGCAAAACTCCTTCCAACTGCTCGTTTTCGCCAATCCAACTGCAGCCCTGAATTCCTCCTTGGTTTCAAGGTACTCGGGAAGAATGAGCTCCCGACGAATCGCACTGGAGTTTCTCAGCCTTCTCTTGGCAGCGATCATCTTCCTCTTTAGGGCTGCCAGATCCTCCGACCACCATGGGCAGCTTCGCCTCGTGCGCGGCTTCAAGAGCGGTATGGCAGTGCGACATGCAGAGACCACCACCGACTCGAACGCCCCGCTGAGCCCCTCCGCATCCCAGGGTTCCGAGCTCGACGCAGTATTTCCGACCGCCTCGCCTAATGTAGTCCTGATTGCCTCGTCAAACCGCCTCCAGTTGGCTCGAGCGGTTGCAAATATCTTCGTTCCGCGGGGGGCTGACAGCGCGAAACCTCCCGTCGATATCTCAAAGCGTATGGCGTTGTGGTCGGAGAAGAACTCACTCGACGCGTCCACTCGCCACCCGTGAATTTGCTCCATTAGCCCTTCACTGCAAATTGACACGTCTATGCAGGAGACGAGCCGTCTTCCCCCTCTCGTGGCCTCGAAGGTTGGAGTGTTTCCCTCGTTCAGTGTGTACCAACCGAGCTCTGCGCATAGGTCGTTCAGAACAGCACCTCTAGCGTTTGTTCTGTCACTTCCCCACCAGGTGCTCCAGGCGTTGAAATCCCCCCCTATTATAATCTGGCGACCTTCGTGCGCCTTAGCCAACTCCCTGAGCCTTCCAAGCATCGGCTCCAGGTCAGCACGCGGCTCGATGTACACCGATCCCAGGATCAGCCCCCCCCCCGCCAGGCCCACAGACACGAACACAGAATTTGCGTCCGTGAACTCTGAGAGGAGGACCCCCCCCATGCCGCCGTTGTTGAGGAGGATGCAAGTCTTCGCCGGAGTTTCAGCGCTGGCTTCAGGCCACTGGTACACCGCTCCGGACGCTCCGAGCACCCGTCCAGTTGCGCCAGTGTACGGCTCCTGCAGCAGCACGACATCCGCCGAGTCCCTCTTGATCAAGTCCAAGGCCACGGACGATCGCCCCGAATTCACTTGGCACACCCTGACAGAGGCCAGCGAGGTCCCCGTCCCGACAACGCGAGGCTCCCGAAGCTCTACTATTCTCCCGTTAGCAGCCATAGTCGGTACGTTCTCTGGCCCTCCCCTCCATCTTCAGCAGAAACGGGCAGTCTCGACTGTTTGCCCTATGTTTGATGTCTCCCCTGCTCAAGCCGCGCTCCCCGGCCCTGCAGCAATTGTGGCACCTCTTGGATTCTTCCCTCTCCTTCACAGTGCACTCCGAGAAACGGTGATCACCAGCACAATGCATGCATCTCTGCTTCTCTGTGCACCGAGATGTCATATGCCCGAAACCGAGACACTGAAAGCATTGCAGTAGAGGCGAGTAATCCTCCACGTGGATCCTGGAGAAGCCGAGGTTGACCCGACCCCTGTTAAGCAGCGTCGACCTCAACTGAGGCGACACTGACGCGAGTATATTCTTCCGGGTATCGTTCCTGTTTGGCATGGTTCTGATGATCCTCAGGTGTTCCTGGATCTGATCACCCCCCAAGGTCTCAAACACCTCGTCGTTCTGCAGCACGAGTTCCTCCATCAGGTCCTGTTCAGACTCTGTCCTGCAGATGCCCTTGAAGATGACGAGTGGTCTCTTCCTCCTGCCATCGGTCGCGGCGAGATCCTTGACAGAATTGATAGCCCCCTTGAGTTTTGTCAGGTGTTTCTCCTCCGGGCAAGTTATCACGACTCGGTTCTGCGAAATGGTGGACACGCCGGTGATCCCTATTTTAAGCTCTTTTGGCTTCACAGCAGAGAGGAGACGCTTCTTAATACTGTCCGCAGTGTCCTTTTTGTCGCTGCTTGAGACGACCACTGCGTACCTCTTGTCGGGGATGCTACCCGAGATAGCGACATCCATGCGAGGAGCACTTCCTACGCCTCTCGATCCCCCCGCGACGCTTGCGTACGTCATCCGTGCGCCGGACTGGACAATCCCGATTTTACTCTCCTGCCTCATCTGCGTCATGTCCCTCTGCATGCTGGCCATTTGCTCCCCCAAGCGCCTTATCGCTTCCTCCATATTACCGGCACCCCCTCTGGTCCCACTTTCACTCCCGTCAGCAGCTCCCGGACTCCCAGCGAGGTCGGAAACTATAGCCCTGATTTCCTCTATGGCATCCGAGATTTCCGTCGACTTTGTCCTTCTGGCGATACTATCGCAGAGTTCCAGGGCTCGATCCCTCTTGGAGGCTCTGCTCGCTCCCATGACGTCCGCGTCAGCCTCGGGGCTGTCACTGTCCTCAGTGAGCCTCCTTCTATGCGGGGATCTAGGCGTCACTGCCGACCTCGCAAAAGGGTCCCCAGAGACGGGAGTCTTTGCCTCTCGATGAGACATTGCAAGATAAAAGCAATCCCTTCCCTCTCTCTCCCCACAGTCTCTCAAAAACACAGTTCAAGGTTCAAAGCAAAAAATTAATTGCCGAGTGAATTTGAAATCACAGTTCACACAACATCAAAATCATAAAAAAAAATTAAAGAGTTATCAAACACAGTTCAGATTTCGTAAATAAATATAAAAAGTTATTGAAAAAAAATAAAGAAAAACATAGTCAAAAGGCAAAAATGAAAAGTTGTCCAACACGCTGTTGCAGAAAGATGAAAAGAAAAAAAACAAAAAGAAAAGCACAGTACAAAACCAAAGATAAAATTGTCACTAAAACACAGTTCACAGTTGAAAAGTAAATTGAAATCATCAAACATAGTTCGCCGTTTTCGAATATATTCTTCTACACGAAACCCAACTCCATACATATGCAGGAAGTGTGGGTTGCGAATTAAAAAAATCCCTCTCGTTGATGTCTCTCGACTACAAAAAAATTTCTTCCTGCGAATCGCAAGAAATCCTCTTCGTTGATGTCTCCAGATACAGAAATCACTTCTCTCAACACTTGTGAAGTCTTTTCGGAGGCTTTGAAAATTGAATGAAATTTTCCGAGAACAATGAAAATTTCCGGGAACCCTCAAATGTCGGAAAAGCTCGGAAAAATGCCGGAAAAACCCGGAAAATTCCGGAAAATTTCGGAAAAACTTTTGGCTCCTGGCCACTCTCTCAAGTCACGACTCCTGGCCGCTCTCTCAAGTCACGGCTCCCGGCCGCTCACTCTAACCTCGACGCACCGCCCCGCCGGGGCCGTCGCCCAGCCAGAAAGAAGTCCCACCGAATTCGGAGCAGCACATAGAGAAAAGAAAAAAACAAGAATTAAAATATATCAAAATTTAAAAAGAGAAATTATTTAAACAAGACATCCCCATCTTCTATGGAACATTCTTCTATGGAGTTAATCTGTCAGAATTGAAATGTCAAAAAATTCACAAAAGTTATTTTTAAATATCTCCGCTGATTTAACAGCCACGAAAAAAAAAAAAAGCACCAAAAGAAAGATCGTCAAATTTCGCACAAAACACTTATGATTTAAACCTCGCACAGCACACGCAACGCAAACCGTGAACCGAAAACGAAGAGCACAGAAACAACGATGCTCTCTCGACCAAGGTATGATCACAACTGGTTAGGTTAGGTTAGGTTAGGTTAGGTTAGGTTAGGTTAGGTTAGGTTAGGTTAGGTTAGGTTAGGTTAGGTTAGGTTAGGTTAGGTTAGGTTAGGTTAGGTTAGGTTAGGTTAGGTTAGGTTAGGTTAGGTTAGGTTAGGTTAGGTTAGGTTAGGTTAGGTTAGGTTAGGTTAGGTTAGGTTAGGTTAGGTTAGGTTAGGTTAGGTTAGGTTAGGTTAGGTTAGGTTAGGTTAGGTTAGGTTAGGTTAGGTTAGGTTAGGTTAGGTTAGGTTAGGTTAGGTTAGGTTAGGTTAGGTTAGGTTAGGTTAGGTTAGGTTAGGTTAGGTTAGGTTAGGTTAGGTTAGGTTAGGTTAGGTTAGGTTAGGTTAGGTTAGGTTAGGTTAGGTTAGGTTAGGTTAGGTTAGGTTAGGTTAGGTTAGGTTAGGTTAGGTTAGGTTAGGTTAGGTTAGGTTAGGTTAGGTTAGGTTAGGTTAGGTTAGGTTAGGTTAGGTTAGGTTAGGTTAGGTTAGGTTAGGTTAGGTTAGGTTAGGTTAGGTTAGGTTAGGTTAGGTTAGGTTAGGTTAGGTTAGGTTAGGTTAGGTTAGGTTAGGTTAGGTTAGGTTAGGTTAGGTTAGGTTAGGTTAGGTTAGGTTAGGTTAGGTTAGGTTAGGTTAGGTTAGGTTAGGTTAGGTTAGGTTAG
>OX463865.1:0-70549 GCA_949825065.1 Odontocerum albicorne
TCTCCTTTGCGATCTGAGATACAGTCAATTTCCCGATCCCCAGAGCCTCAGCTACCCGATCATGAACATTTTCTAGAGGCAGCAATGGTCCACCATTTTGGTTTTCGCGTTCAAAATAATCGCGCAAACGCACCACAAACTCACGCGTTTCACTGTTGAGAATAGTTTTTTTTTTGTCTTTTCGGCATGGTAGAATACCAATAACAAAACAATAAAGTAAAACTCAACAAATTAACAGTAACAATATTAACAAAAAACAACAGCAACAAGGCACGGAACAATCTAAAACATGAGGCACATACAAGATGTCAAGCACTCGTACTGAGACGCTACACAAACGGCCATTTCAAATTTTATTGTTTTGTACATGTAATTTTTTGACAATCATTATTTTCGTATGGTATCATTATTTTTATTTAATTAATTGAACAAATTTCATGCTAATATTCGATTAAATTCGAATAAGATTCGATTTACAAAAAAATCGATTTTACTCAAGTTAGTCACGACGTTAGTAGTGACTGACTTGAGTAAAATCGATTTTAATTAAATGTTCGTAATTAGTATTAATTCATAGTGGATCTTGGCCTATTTAAAGATAGATACAAATCATACAATACATTAGAAAGTCAGTATAATGATAATTAGGAATTAAAACGTCAGTTTAGAGAAAAACAATTGTTCGATTTATAAAAAAACTATTCGATTTGTAAAAAAAAACGATTTTACCCCATCCCTTTGTGACAAACGTCGCACGGTTCATCCTAGACTTTCCGAAGTATACCTCTTCCTCACTGTTCTCCCCGTTCATTCGAAACATTTATACAAATTCTCTTCTGCGAGCGATTCCTTCCATAATTCCACACATAATCCGTCGATTCCTTACTTGAATATAATAATAATACATCGTCCAGTGCAGTAATACCGGACATTCCGAGTGAGGCGCGTGCGTGTATTATATTTTTTCTACAATTATCACTTCTTTTCAATGCCCAGACTTCGCTTCCGTACGTTCATATTATCCACTGACCACATCTGAAGACTCGACCCCAATTACCCCATCCTTCGGAGTATTCTCCGCCGAAATAACATTTCCCTCGGTATTTAAGAACTTTTCAACGGCAACATCACGAGCTTCCAGCCCAGTTATATCTGTCATCGTATCATCCGTTACATTCTCCATTCCGTACGCCGCTGCACTATTTATACTGGACATATCATTATTTTATCATGAAACTGTCAAAACAATACACTTTCCTCCTCTTCTTCTTCTTGATAATGGCCGTGAACTCCTGCATGATATATATATATATATAAAGGAGTATACGCCAGTGTCAAGTTATACTTTGACAGTTCATGGACAAAAGAAACACAGTGCTAATTTACAGAGTAAAATAATATTCTTCGTGTAGAAGAATTTATAGCCATTATGTGAGAAAAAGAAAAGAGTATTGTTAATTTATTTTATTTTGACTTTTAATATTAAACGTTCGGTTTGAGGGAGTCAAACTTTCTATAATTTATCGCTTATTAAGGAATTATTAAGATTTACTTGGATATTATTCATTATATGGAATAATAAGGACTCGGAATTATACATTTTATTAATTACAATATGGAAATATAGATAAATTATTTTAAAAAAAGTGGAAATGTAACAAGTCGTAAGCGGTTTTACAAAGTTAATAACTGAAGAAGGTCAGGGCTAGCTCACTAGTCATTACATTTAGTGACTAGTGAGCTGGCACAGCAAACACAGCGCCTGCTCGAGAACAGGAAGTCCATCCGTCATACTGCCCTCTTCCCCATGCTTCTTGGTGAGAAATGTTACTCCCACATTTATTACACTTATGTTGTACAAAAGCATTTTCTGCTAAAAGCTAAAGCTTTTCGCACACCTTTTTATGCAGTGATCTAAAATTCAATATTTTTGGACTTGGTTTACTTGGTTTCTAAACCATCCAATTCAGCCTTATATTTCAGCCAACCCCTGGTTTTCTAAATGTAGAAACACGCGGAGAGAAACAGAAGTTATAAGTCAAATACGTTTTGGACATTTTTGTTCCCTTGTCCATCTGGTCAGACTCCATATTAGTGATTTTTCTTTGTGCAAGTGTGACCAAGAGGAGGGAGATCTCGAATACATATTTTTTTCCTGTTATCTTAATACTTTCCCTTTGACCTTTACGAAACAAACAAAACTGTTTCTCCGCGCAAATCTTTCCTCCCTGTTGAGCCTCAATAAAACTTCGATGTCGCCCATATCAATAGAATTTTACAAAGTAGACATCACTCGACATTGGCGTATACTCCTTTATATATGAAAGTTCACGGCCATTATTCAAGAAGAAGATCATTCCATTTCTCCATTACCAGACGTGAAAAAATTCTAGTGTTAAAAATAATTCAGTTTTATTGATTATTTCCTCTATTCTGGCAACTAAGCGTACCTTTCCACAGCTGATGAACATTTAGCGCAATTTGTACATATAAGTAAAAAAGTATAAATCAATTGAAACATAACAAAAATTCTCATTTCTATAAAAATATTTTTTTATTCCGTTTTTTTTACTGAAATGAGATCGGAACGAATCGATTCTACATTTGACATTTTCATTGACGCAAAGCAAAGTTTGTAAATGGTCTGGCCGAGCTGTCAAAATGGTTTCATTGTCAAGTGAATAAAATATCGAATAATATTTACACACACACACATACACTGACCGAACTTTCGTGAGTGATTTCCTTTTACATTTTATAAACGAATTGATTATGTGTCTCTTTGTGTCATTTGCCTTATTTAGCTTTTTCAATCGATTCACGATTTCAATCGATAGCGCCGATTCATTTTAGTCTCTTATCTCTCAAGAGGTGTTCTTATTAACAAAACTAAGACTGCAATTATATTATCCGAAGTCGTAGGATTAAATATTGAGTTCCCTATATTTTAAACAATCATCACGTTTCGATTTTCTTTAATTTTGTATTTCTTTTTAAATTGTGTTTTAATTTCTGTCTTAAATTGTTATATTTAGTTTGAAGCAGCGAGAGGCATTGCCGAAAATCTGTGCAATCTGTGTTTGGCAGATTAGTTGTCATAAAACCTGGATATATGTAATCATAAACCATTCAAACATCACACCGTCTCCCTATCGGGGTAGACAAAAAGGAGAGAGATCAGACTTTCCTATCCCGACACACATCCTATGTACATACACCTTCTCGTACATCTACGATTTTTCTGACTTTTTACGTTTACTTCTTTCAAAATATCATTAGCTCGATACAAACATACCCTTCCTCTACCCTCCAACTCGAATACCCTTCCTCTACCCTCCAACTCGCATACCCTTCCTCTACCCTCCAACTCGCATACCCTTCCTCTACCCTCCAACTCGCATACCCTTCCTCTACCCTCCAACTCGCATTTGCATTGTATATTTGTTTTGTTAGTCTTTCTTCATTCATTCATTTCACGAGGCCAAACCATCTCAGTGCTCTTCTTCATCTTACTCGACACATCAGCCTTAACTTCACATTCATTCTTGATCACTTGATACCGTATTCTGTCATACATTGTCACATATCCTTCTGATTGCGCACATTTCCACAGCATTTATTTGCCTCTTTTCAGTCTTGTTCCACCTCCACGTTTCATTCCCACACTTCAAAGTTTGTACTAAAATACCGCAACATATAAAATATTGAAATATGGTGAATGGTGAAGTGAAAATATGGTGAATGGTGAAGTGGAAATATGGTGAATGGTGAAGTGAAAATATGGTGAATGGTGAAGTGGAAATATGGTGAATGGTGAAGTGGAAATATGGTGAATGGTGAAGTGAAAATATGGTGAATGGTGAAGTGGAAATATGGTGAATGGTGAAGTGAAAATATGGTGAATGGTGAAGTGGAAATATGGTGAATGGTGAAGTGAAAATATGGTGAATGGTGAAGTGGAAATATGGTGAATGGTGAAGTGAAAATATGGTGAATGGTGAAGTGGAAATATGGTGAATGGTGAAGTGGAAATATGGTGAATGGTGAAGTGAAAATATGGTGAATGGTGAAGTGGAAATATGGTGAATGGTGAAGTGGAAATATGGTGAATGGTGAAGTGGAAATATGGTGAATGGTGAAATGGAAATATGGCGAATGGTGAAGTGGAAATAGTAAATTTACAATTTTTCACTTCATGTTTATCCATTGACTTTGTCTTATCATATATGTACATGCAGGTACATATTATATATAGGTATACTATACTCGTATGTGATAGGATAATTGTATACAATATAGTTAAATGGAATATGGCGAATGGTGAAGTGGAAATATGGCGAATGGTGAAATGGAAATAGTAAATTTACAATTTTTCACTTGATGTTTATCCATTAACTTTGTCTTATCATATATGTAGATGCAGGTACATATTATGTATAGGTATACTCGTATGTGATAGGATAATTGTATACAATATAGTTAAATGCACAGCACATCACTTTGTCTAGAATATTGAGTGCAATAAAACTTCTGTAATCATCATCATCACCATATTGAAGTAGGCAGAGAAAACAGATCTCGGCACACGCCTTTCACTTCCGCCATGTCCATACAACTCTCCCATTTTAAACGCTCTTCACTCTTCCCTTTCGAATTCAGAATCCAATTCATTCGGTCTTGCAATTTTTCCAGGTCTTCTCAAACTTCTCGTACCTTCGATACCGCTCGTATAGATTCTTATTGTAAAGTTTACATCATTCATTCCTTCTACATTGCTGAACCATCTCAATGTTCCTATTCATCTGAGGCGCTATATCTTCTTTGGATCTGCATTCTTCCCCAATGTCTTAGTTTCTTGTTATATTATGATTATGATTGTTTTTCCTTCTACATTGCTGAACCATCTCAATGTTCCTATTCATCTGAAGCGCTATATCTTCTTTGGATCTGCATTCTTCCCCAATGTCTTAGTTTCTTGTTATATTATGATTATGATTGTTTTTCCTTCTACATTGCTGAACCATCTCAATGTTCCTATTCATCTGAAGCGCTATATCTTCTTTGGATCTGCATTCTTCCCCAATGTCTTAGTTTCTTGTTATATTATGATTATGATTGTTTTTCCTTCTACATTGCTGAACCATCTCAATGTTCCCATTCATCTGAGGCGCTATATCTTCTTTGGATCTGCATTCTTCCCCAATGTCTTAGTTTCTTGTTATATTATGATTATGATTGTTTTTCCTTCTACATTGCTGAACCATCTCAATGTTCCTATTCATCTGAAGCAGCGCTATATCTTCTTTGGATCTGCATTCTTCCCCAATGTCTTAGTTTCTTGTTATATTATGATTATGATTGTTTTTCCTTCTACATTGCTGAACCATCTCAATGTTCCCATTCATCTGAGGCGCTATATCTTCTTTGGATCTGCATTCTTCCCCAATGTCTTAGTTTCTTGTTATATTATGATTATGATTGTTTTTCCTTCTACATTGCTGAACCATCTCAATGTTCCTATTCATCTGAAGCAGCGCTATATCTTCTTTGGATCTGCATTCTTCCCCAATGTCTTAGTTTCTTGTTATATTATGATTATGATTGTTTTTCCTTCTACATTGCTGAACCATCTCAATGTTCCTATTCATCTGAAGCGCTATATCTTCTTTGGATCTGCATTCTTCCCCAATGTCTTAGTTTCTTGTTATATTATGATTATGATTGTTTTTCCTTCTACATTGCTGAACCATCTCAATGTTCCTATTCATCTGAAGCGCTATATCTTCTTTGGATCTGCATTATTCCCCAATGTCTTAGTTTCTTGTTATATTATGATTATGATTGTTTTTCCTTCTACATTGCTGAACCATCTCAATGTTCCTATTCATCTGAGGCGCTATATCTTCTTTGGATCTGCATTCTTCCCCAATGTCTTAGTTTCTTGTTATATTATGATTATGATTGTTTTTCCTTCTACATTGCTGAACCATCTCAATGTTCCTATTCATCTGAGGCGCTATATCTTCTTTGGATCTGCATTCTTCCCCAATGTCTTAGTTTCTTGTTATATTATGATTATGATTGTTTTTCCTTCTACATTGCTGAACCATCTCAATGTTCCTATTCATCTGAAGCAGCGCTATATCTTCTTTGGATCTGCATTCTTCCCCAATGTCTTAGTTTCTTGTTATATTATGATTATGATTGTTTTTCCTTCTACATTGCTGAACCATCTCAATGTTCCTATTCATCTGAGGCGCTATATCTTCTTTGGATCTGCATTCTTCCCCAATGTCTTAGTTTCTTGTTATATTATGATTATGATTGTTTTTCCTTCTACATTGCTGAACCATCTCAATGTTCCTATTCATCTGAAGCAGCGCTATATCTTCTTTGGATCTGCATTCTTCCCCAATGTCTTAGTTTCTTGTTATATTATGATTATGATTGTTTTTCCTTCTACATTGCTGAACCATCTCAATGTTCCTATTCATCTGAGGCGCTATATCTTCTTTGGATCTGCATTCTTCCCCAATGTCTTAGTTTCTTGTTATATTATGATTATGATTGTTTTTCCTTCTACATTGCTGAACCATCTCAATGTTCCTATTTATCTGAAGCGCTATATCTTCTTTGGATCTGCATTCTTCCCCAATGTCTTAGTTTCTTGTTATTGGGTGTACAAGTAAGTCACCGCCGTTTGACAAAAGTTGGCGCCACCAGTAAGTTATTGTTAAAATTGTCAGATGCAAAAGGTCATTATCGTAAGGTTGGACATCTGTCAACAACATGACTTTGAAATATTTGTGAATTTTTATCAGTATAACCTATTTTTTTGTGTTCGAAAATGTCAAGTTTTGAGCCGAATAAGCGTCATTTGCGGGAACTTTTGATTTACTTCTTCAATTTGAAGAAATCTGCAGCTGAGGCGCATCGATTGCTTGTAGAAGCATATGGTGAGGCTGCCTTAAGTGAGATAAGTTGTCGTGAGTGGTTTCAAAAGTTTAAGAACGGTGAATTTGACATCGAAGACAAAGAACGTAGCGGAAGGCCGAAAGTGTACGAAGACGCGGAATTGGAAGTATTATTGGATCAAGATTCGTGCCAAACGCAAGAAGAACTTGCACTTACATTAGGAGTGACTCAACAAGCAATTTCACATGGGTTGAAATCATTGGGAATGGTTCAAAAACAAAGAAATTGGGATTCATATGAACTGACACGGAGAAACTTTGAATGCCAATTTTCCACATGTGAAATGCTGCTTGCCAGGCATAAACGAAAGGGTTTTCTGCACCATATAGTCACTGGTGATGAAAAATGCATCCATTATGATAATCCAAAAAGGAAGAAATCATGGAGATCCCCTGGTCATGCTTCAACATCTACGGCTAAGCCAAATATTCATGGAAAAAAACTCTTGTTGTGTATTTGGTGGGATCAGCTTGGTGTCGTGTATTATGAGTTGCTCAAACCGAATGAAACCATTGCTGGGGCTGTCTACTGAACATAATTGATGAGATTGAGTCGAGCACTCGAGGAAAAGCGCGCCCACTACTACGCCAGACTCGACAAAATTATTCTCCTGCATGATAATGCTAGTCCACATGTTGCGGCACCGGTCAAAACCTTTTTGGAAACACTCAATTGAGAAGTTTTACCCCACCCGCTGTATTCACCAGACATTGCTCCTTCTGATTACCACTTGTTTTGATCGATGACGCATGGCCTGTCTGAGCAGCACTTCACATCATATGAAGATACCAAAAATTGAGTCGATTCGTGGATACCCTCAAAAGATGATGATGATGACTGACGCGGTATTCGTATGCTGACAGAAAGATGGGGAAAAGTAGTGGCAAGCGATGGGTACTACTTCGAATAAAACATGAGGTTCCGTTCTTTCACAATAAATGCCCATTTTTTTATAAAAAACGGCGGAAACTTATTTGTACACCTAATATATTGTGATTATGATTGTTTTTCCTTCTACATTGCTGAACCATCTCAATGTTCCTATTCATCTGAAGCGCTATATCTTCTTTGGATCTGCATTCTTCCCCAATGTCTTAGTTTCTTGTTATATTATGATTATGATTGTTTTTCCTTCTACATTGCTGAACCATCTCAATGTTCCTATTCATCTGAAGCGCTATATCTTCTTTGGATCTGCATTCTTCCCCAATGTCTTAGTTTCTTGTTATATTATGATTATGATTGTTTTTCCTTCTACATTGCTGAACCATCTCAATGTTCCTATTCATCTGAAGCAGCGCTATATCTTCTTTGGATCTGCATTCTTCCCCAATGTCTTAGTTTCTTGTTATATTATGATTGTTTTTCCTTCTACATTGCTGAACCATCTCAATGTTCCTATTCATCTGAAGCAGCGCTATATCTTCTTTGGATCTGCATTCTTCCCCAATGTCTTAGTTTCTTGTTATATTATGATTATGATTGTTTTTCCTTCTACATTGCTGAACCATCTCAATGTTCCTATTCATCTGAAGCGCTATATCTTCTTTGGATCTGCATTCTTCCCCAATGTCTTAGTTTCTTGTTATATTATGATTGTTTTTCCTTCTACATTGTTGAACCATCTCAATGTTCCTATTCATCTGAAGCGCTATATCTTCTTTGGATCTGCATTCTTCCCCAATGTCTTAGTTTCTTGTTATATTATGATTATGATTGTTTTTCCTTCTACATTGCTGAACCATCTCAATGTTCCTATTCATCTGAAGCGCTATATCTTCTTTGGATCTGCATTCTTCCCCAATGTCTTAGTTTCTTGTTATATTATGATTATGATTGTTTTTCCTTCTACATTGCTGAACCATCTCAATGTTCCTATTCATCTGAAGCGCTATATCTTCTTTGGATCTGCATTCTTCCCCAATGTCTTAGTTTCTTGTTATATTATGATTATGATTGTTTTTCCTTCTACATTGCTGAACCATCTCAATGTTCCTATTCATCTGAAGCGCTATATCTTCTTTGGATCTGCATTCTTCCCCAATGTCTTAGTTTCTTGTTATATTATGATTGTTTTTCCTTCTACATTGCTGAACCATCTCAATGTTCCTATTCATCTGAAGCAGCGCTATATCTTCTTTGGATCTGCATTCTTCCCCAATGTCTTAGTTTCTTGTTATATTATGATTATGATTGTTTTTCCTTCTACATTGCTGAACCATCTCAATGTTCCTATTCATCTGAAGCGCTATATCTTCTTTGGATCTGCATTCTTCCCCAATGTCTTAGTTTCTTGTTATATTATGATTATGATTGTTTTTCCTTCTACATTGCTGAACCATCTCAATGTTCCTATTCATCTGAAGCGCTATATCTTCTTTGGATCTGCATTCTTCCCCAATGTCTTAGTTTCTTGTTATATTATGATTATGATTGTTTTTCCTTCTACATTGCTGAACCATCTCAATGTTCCTATTCATCTGAAGCGCTATATCTTCTTTGGATCTGCATTCTTCCCCAATGTCTTAGTTTCTTGTTATATTATGATTGTTTTTCCTTCTACATTGCTGAACCATCTCAATGTTCCTATTCATCTGAAGCAGCGCTATATCTTCTTTGGATCTGCATTCTTCCCCAATGTCTTAGTTTCTTGTTATATTATGATTATGATTGTTTTTCCTTCTACATTGCTGAACCATCTCAATGTTCCTATTCATCTGAAGCGCTATATCTTCTTTGGATCTGCATTCTTCCCCAATGTCTTAGTTTCTTGTTATATTATGATTGTTTTTCCTTCTACATTGCTGAACCATCTCAATGTTCCTATTCATCTGAAGCAGCGCTATATCTTCTTTGGATCTGCATTCTTCCCCAATGTCTTAGTTTCTTGTTATATTATGATTATGATTGTTTTTCCTTCTACATTGCTGAACCATCTCAATGTTCCTATTCATCTGAAGCAGCGCTATATCTTCTTTGGATCTGCATTCTTCCCCAATGTCTTAGTTTCTTGTTATATTATGATTATGATTGTTTTTCCTTCTACATTGCTGAACCATCTCAATGTTCCTATTCATCTGAAGCGCTATATCTTCTTTGGATCTGCATTCTTCCCCAATGTCTTAGTTTCTTGTTATATTATGATTGTTTTTCCTTCTACATTGCTGAACCATCTCAATGTGCCTATTCATCTGAAGCAGCGCTATATCTTCTTTGGATCTGCATTCTTCCCCAATGTCTTAGTTTCTTGTTATATTATGATTATGATTGTTTTTCCTTCTACATTGCTGAACCATCTCAATGTTCCTATTCATCTGAAGCGCTATATCTTCTTTGGATCTGCATTCTTCCCCAATGTCTTAGTTTCTTGTTATATTATGATTGTTTTTCCTTCTACATTGCTGAACCATCTCAATGTTCCTATTCATCTGAAGCAGCGCTATATCTTCTTTGGATCTGCATTCTTCCCCAATGTCTTAGTTTCTTGTTATATTATGATTATGATTGTTTTTCCTTCTACATTGCTGAACCATCTCAATGTTCCTATTCATCTGAAGCGCTATATCTTCTTTGGATCTGCATTCTTCCCCAATGTCTTAGTTTCTTGTTATATTATGATTGTTTTTCCTTCTACATTGCTGAACCATCTCAATGTTCCTATTCATCTGAAGCAGCGCTATATCTTCTTTGGATCTGCATTCTTCCCCAATGTCTTAGTTTCTTGTTATATTATGATTATGATTGTTTTTCCTTCTACATTGCTGAACCATCTCAATGTTCCTATTCATCTGAAGCGCTATATCTTCTTTGGATCTGCATTCTTCCCCAATGTCTTAGTTTCTTGTTATATTATGATTATGATTGTTTTTCCTTCTACATTGCTGAACCATCTCAATGTTCCTATTCATCTGAAGCGCTATATCTTCTTTGGATCTGCATTCTTCCCCAATGTCTTAGTTTCTTGTTATATTATGATTATGATTGTTTTTCCTTCTACATTGCTGAACCATCTCAATGTTCCTATTCATCTGAAGCGCTATATCTTCTTTGGATCTGCATTCTTCCCCAATGTCTTAGTTTCTTGTTATATTATGATTGTTTTTCCTTCTACATTGCTGAACCATCTCAATGTTCCTATTCATCTGAAGCAGCGCTATATCTTCTTTGGATCTGCATTCTTCCCCAATGTCTTAGTTTCTTGTTATATTATGATTATGATTGTTTTTCCTTCTACATTGCTGAACCATCTCAATGTTCCTATTCATCTGAAGCGCTATATCTTCTTTGGATCTGCATTCTTCCCCAATGTCTTAGTTTCTTGTTATATTATGATTGTTTTTCCTTCTACATTGCTGAACCATCTCAATGTTCCTATTCATCTGAAGCAGCGCTATATCTTCTTTGGATCTGCATTCTTCCCCAATGTCTTAGTTTCTTGTTATATTATGATTATGATTGTTTTTCCTTCTACATTGCTGAACCATCTCAATGTTCCTATTCATCTGAAGCGCTATATCTTCTTTGGATCTGCATTCTTCCCCAATGTCTTAGTTTCTTGTTATATTATGATTGTTTTTCCTTCTACATTGCTGAACCATCTCAATGTTCCTATTCATCTTAAGCAGCGCTATATCTTCTTTGGATCTGCATTCTTCCCCAATGTCTTAGTTTCTTGTTATATTATGATTATGATTGTTTTTCCTTCTACATTGCTGAACCATCTCAATGTTCCTATTCATCTGAAGCGCTATATCTTCTTTGGATCTGCATTCTTCCCCAATGTCTTAGTTTCTTGTTATATTATGATTGTTTTTCCTTCTACATTGCTGAACCATCTCAATGTTCCTATTCATCTGAAGCAGCGCTATATCTTCTTTGGATCTGCATTCTTCCCCAATGTCTTAGTTTCTTGTTATATTATGATTATGATTGTTTTTCCTTCTACATTGCTGAACCATCTCAATGTTCCTATTCATCTGAAGCGCTATATCTTCTTTGGATCTGCATTCTTCCCCAATGTCTTAGTTTCTTGTTATATTATGATTATGATTGTTTTTCCTTCTACATTGCTGAACCATCTCAATGTTCCTATTCATCTGAAGCGCTATATCTTCTTTGGATCTGCATTCTTCCCCAATGTCTTAGTTTCTTGTTATATTATGATTATGATTGTTTTTCTTTCTACATTGCTGAACCATCTCAATGTTCCTATTCATCTGAAGCAGCGCTATATCTTCTTTGGATCTGCATTCTTCCCCAATGTCTTAGTTTCTTGTTATATTATGATTATGATTGTTTTTCCTTCTACATTGCTGAACCATCTCAATGTTCCTATTCATCTGAAGCAGCGCTATATCTTCTTTGGATCTGCATTCTTCCCCAATGTCTTAGTTTCTTGTTATATTATGATTATGATTGTTTTTCCTTCTACATTGCTGAACCATCTCAATGTTCCTATTCATCTGAAGCAGCGCTATATCTTCTTTGGATCTGCATTCTTCCCCAATGTCTTAGTTTCTTGTTATATTATGATTGTTTTTCCTTCTACATTGCTGAACCATCTCAATGTTCCTATTCATCTGAAGCAGCGCTATATCTTCTTTGGATCTGCATTCTTCCCCAATGTCTTAGTTTCTTGTTATATTATGATTATGATTGTTTTTCCTTCTACATTGCTGAACCATCTCAATGTTCCTATTCATCTGAAGCGCTATATCTTCTTTGGATCTGCATTCTTCCCCAATGTCTTAGTTTCTTGTTATATTATGATTGTTTTTCCTTCTACATTGCTGAACCATCTCAATGTTCCTATTCATCTGAAGCAGCGCTATATCTTCTTTGGATCTGCATTCTTCCCCAATGTCTTAGTTTCTTGTTATATTATGATTATGATTGTTTTTCCTTCTACATTGCTGAACCATCTCAATGTTCCTATTCATCTGAAGCGCTATATCTTCTTTGGATCTGCATTCTTCCCCAATGTCTTAGTTTCTTGTTATATTATGATTGTTTTTCCTTCTACATTGCTGAACCATCTCAATGTTCCTATTCATCTGAAGCAGCGCTATATCTTCTTTGGATCTGCATTCTTCCCCAATGTCTTAGTTTCTTGTTATATTATGATTATGATTGTTTTTCCTTCTACATTGCTGAACCATCTCAATGTTCCTATTCATCTGAAGCGCTATATCTTCTTTGGATCTGCATTCTTCCCCAATGTCTTAGTTTCTTGTTATATTATGATTATGATTGTTTTTCCTTCTACATTGCTGAACCATCTCAATGTTCCTATTCATCTGAAGCGCTATATCTTCTTTGGATCTGCATTCTTCCCCAATGTCTTAGTTTCTTGTTATATTATGATTATGATTGTTTTTCTTTCTACATTGCTGAACCATCTCAATGTTCCTATTCATCTGAAGCAGCGCTATATCTTCTTTGGATCTGCATTCTTCCCCAATGTCTTAGTTTCTTGTTATATTATGATTATGATTGTTTTTCTTTCTACATTGCTGAACCATCTCAATGTTCCTATTCATCTGAAGCAGCGCTATATCTTCTTTGGATCTGCATTCTTCCCCAATGTCTTAGTTTCTTGTTATATTATGATTATGATTGTTTTTCCTTCTACATTGCTGAACCATCTCAATGTTCCTATTCATCTGAAGCAGCGCTATATCTTCTTTGGATCTGCATTCTTCCCCAATGTCTTAGTTTCTTGTTATATTATGATTGTTTTTCCTTCTACATTGCTGAACCATCTCAATGTTCCTATTCATCTGAAGCAGCGCTATATCTTCTTTGGATCTGCATTCTTCCCCAATGTCTTAGTTTCTTGTTATATTATGATTATGATTGTTTTTCCTTCTACATTGCTGAACCATCTCAATGTTCCTATTCATCTGAAGCGCTATATCTTCTTTGGATCTGCATTCTTCCCCAATGTCTTAGTTTCTTGTTATATTATGATTATGATTGTTTTTCCTTCTACATTGCTGAACCATCTCAATGTTCCTATTCATCTGAAGCGCTATATCTTCTTTGGATCTGCATTCTTCCCCAATGTCTTAGTTTCTTGTTATATTATGATTATGATTGTTTTTCTTTCTACATTGCTGAACCATCTCAATGTTCCTATTCATCTGAAGCAGCGCTATATCTTCTTTGGATCTGCATTCTTCCCCAATGTCTTAGTTTCTTGTTATATTATGATTATGATTGTTTTTCTTTCTACATTGCTGAACCATCTCAATGTTCCTATTCATCTGAAGCAGCGCTATATCTTCTTTGGATCTGCATTCTTCCCCAATGTCTTAGTTTCTTGTTATATTATGATTATGATTGTTTTTCTTTCTACATTGCTGAACCATCTCAATGTTCCTATTCATCTGAAGCAGCGCTATATCTTCTTTGGATCTGCATTCTTCCCCAATGTCTTAGTTTCTTGTTATATTATGATTATGATTGTTTTTCCTTCTACATTGCTGAACCATCTCAATGTTCCTATTCATCTGAAGCGCTATATCTTCTTTGGATCTGCATTCTTCCCCAATGTCTTAGTTTCTTGTTATATTATGATTGTTTTTCCTTCTACATTGCTGAACCATCTCAATGTTCCTATTCATCTGAAGCAGCGCTATATCTTCTTTGGATCTGCATTCTTCCCCAATGTCTTAGTTTCTTGTTATATTATGATTATGATTGTTTTTCCTTCTACATTGCTGAACCATCTCAATGTTCCTATTCATCTGAAGCGCTATATCTTCTTTGGATCTGCATTCTTCCCCAATGTCTTAGTTTCTTGTTATATTATGATTGTTTTTCCTTCTACATTGCTGAACCATCTCAATGTTCCTATTCATCTGAAGCAGCGCTATATCTTCTTTGGATCTGCATTCTTCCCCAATGTCTTAGTTTCTTGTTATATTATGATTATGATTGTTTTTCTTTCTACATTGCTGAACCATCTCAATGTTCCTATTCATCTGAAGCAGCGCTATATCTTCTTTGGATCTGCATTCTTCCCCAATGTCTTAGTTTCTTGTTATATTATGATTATGATTGTTTTTCCTTCTACATTGCTGAACCATCTCAATGTTCCTATTCATCTGAAGCGCTATATCTTCTTTGGATCTGCATTCTTCCCCAATGTCTTAGTTTCTTGTTATATTATGATTATGATTGTTTTTCTTTCTACATTGCTGAACCATCTCAATGTTCCTATTCATCTGAAGCAGCGCTATATCTTCTTTGGATCTGCATTCTTCCCCAATGTCTTAGTTTCTTGTTATATTATGATTATGATTGTTTTTCCTTCTACATTGCTGAACCATCTCAATGTTCCTATTCATCTGAAGCAGCGCTATATCTTCTTTGGATCTGCATTCTTCCCCAATGTCTTAGTTTCTTGTTATATTATGATTATGATTGTTTTTCTTTCTACATTGCTGAACCATCTCAATGTTCCTATTCATCTGAAGCAGCGCTATATCTTCTTTGGATCTGCATTCTTCCCCAATGTCTTAGTTTCTTGTTATATTATGATTATGATTGTTTTTCCTTCTACATTGCTGAACCATCTCAATGTTCCTATTCATCTGAAGCGCTATATCTTCTTTGGATCTGCATTCTTCCCCAATGTCTTAGTTTCTTGTTATATTATGATTGTTTTTCCTTCTACATTGCTGAACCATCTCAATGTTCCTATTCATCTGAAGCAGCGCTATATCTTCTTTGGATCTGCATTCTTCCCCAATGTCTTAGTTTCTTGTTATATTATGATTATGATTGTTTTTCTTTCTACATTGCTGAACCATCTCAATGTTCCTATTCATCTGAAGCAGCGCTATATCTTCTTTGGATCTGCATTCTTCCCCAATGTCTTAGTTTCTTGTTATATTATGATTATGATTGTTTTTCCTTCTACATTGCTGAACCATCTCAATGTTCCTATTCATCTGAAGCAGCGCTATATCTTCTTTGGATCTGCATTCTTCCCCAATGTCTTAGTTTCTTGTTATATTATGATTATGATTGTTTTTCTTTCTACATTGCTGAACCATCTCAATGTTCCTATTCATCTGAAGCAGCGCTATATCTTCTTTGGATCTGCATTCTTCCCCAATGTCTTAGTTTCTTGTTATATTATGATTATGATTGTTTTTCCTTCTACATTGCTGAACCATCTCAATGTTCCTATTCATCTGAAGTGCTATATCTTCTTTGGATCTGCATTCTTCCCCAATGTCTTAGTTTCTTGTTATATTATGATTGTTTTTCCTTCTACATTGCTGAACCATCTCAATGTTCCTATTCATCTGAAGCAGCGCTATATCTTCTTTGGATCTGCATTCTTCCCCAATGTCTTAGTTTCTTGTTATATTATGATTATGATTGTTTTTCCTTCTACATTGCTGAACCATCTCAATGTTCCTATTCATCTGAAGCGCTATATCTTCTTTGGATCTGCATTCGTCCCCAATGTCTTAGTTTCTTGTTATATTATGATTATGATTGTTTTTCCTTCTACATTGCTGAACCATCTCAATGTTCCTATTCATCTGAAGCGCTATATCTTCTTTGGATCTGCATTCTTCCCCAATGTCTTAGTTTCTTGTTATATTATGATTATGATTGTTTTTCTTTCTACATTGCTGAACCATCTCAATGTTCCTATTCATCTGAAGCAGCGCTATATCTTCTTTGGATCTGCATTCTTCCCCAATGTCTTAGTTTCTTGTTATATTATGATTATGATTGTTTTTCTTTCTACATTGCTGAACCATCTCAATGTTCCTATTCATCTGAAGCAGCGCTATATCTTCTTTGGATCTGCATTCTTCCCCAATGTCTTAGTTTCTTGTTATATTATGATTATGATTGTTTTTCTTTCTACATTGCTGAACCATCTCAATGTTCCTATTCATCTGAAGCAGCGCTATATCTTCTTTGGATCTGCATTCTTCCCCAATGTCTTAGTTTCTTGTTATATTATGATTATGATTGTTTTTCCTTCTACATTGCTGAACCATCTCAATGTTCCTATTCATCTGAAGCAGCGCTATATCTTCTTTGGATCTGCATTCTTCCCCAATGTCTTAGTTTCTTGTTATATTATGATTGTTTTTCCTTCTACATTGCTGAACCATCTCAATGTTCCTATTCATCTGAAGCGCTATATCTTCTTTGGATCTGCATTCTTCCCCAATGTCTTAGTTTCTTGTTATATTATGATTGTTTTTCCTTCTACATTGCTGAACCATCTCAATGTTCCTATTCATCTGAAGCGCTATATCTTCTTTGGATCTGCATTCTTCCCCAATGTCTTAGTTTCTTGTTATATTATGATTATGATTGTTTTTCCTTCTACATTGCTGAACCATCTCAATGTTCCTATTCATCTGAAGCGCTATATCTTCTTTGGATCTGCATTCTTCCCCAATGTCTTAGTTTCTTGTTATATTATGATTATGATTGTTTTTCCTTCTACATTGCTGAACCATCTCAATGTTCCTATTCATCTGAAGCGCTATATCTTCTTTGGATCTGCATTCTTCCCCAATGTCTTAGTTTCTTGTTATATTATGATTATGATTGTTTTTCTTTGTACATTGCTGAACCATCTCAATGTTCCTATTCATCTGAAGCAGCGCTATATCTTCTTTGGATCTGCATTCTTCCCCAATGTCTTAGTTTCTTGTTATATTATGATTATGATTGTTTTTCTTTCTACATTGCTGAACCATCTCAATGTTCCTATTCATCTGAAGCAGCGCTATATCTTCTTTGGATCTGCATTCTTCCCCAATGTCTTAGTTTCTTGTTATATTATGATTATGATTGTTTTTCCTTCTACATTGCTGAACCATCTCAATGTTCCTATTCATCTGAAGCGCTATATCTTCTTTGGATCTGCATTCTTCCCCAATGTCTTAGTTTCTTGTTATATTATGATTATGATTGTTTTTCCTTCTACATTGCTGAACCATCTCAATGTTCCTATTCATCTGAAGCAGCGCTATATCTTCTTTGGATCTGCATTCTTCCCCAATGTCTTAGTTTCTTGTTATATTATGATTATGATTGTTTTTCCTTCTACATTGCTGAACCATCTCAATGTTCCTATTCATCTGAAGCGCTATATCTTCTTTGGATCTGCATTCTTCCCCAATGTCTTAGTTTCTTGTTATATTATGATTATGATTGTTTTTCTTTCTACATTGCTGAACCATCTCAATGTTCCTATTCATCTGAAGCAGCGCTATATCTTCTTTGGATCTGCATTCTTCCCCAATGTCTTAGTTTCTTGTTATATTATGATTATGATTGTTTTTCTTTCTACATTGCTGAACCATCTCAATGTTCCTATTCATCTGAAGCAGCGCTATATCTTCTTTGGATCTGCATTCTTCCCCAATGTCTTAGTTTCTTGTTATATTATGATTGTTTTTCCTTCTACATTGCTGAACCATCTCAATGTTCCTATTCATCTGAAGCAGCGCTATATCTTCTTTGGATCTGCATTCTTCCCCAATGTCTTAGTTTCTTGTTATATTATGATTATGATTGTTTTTCCTTCTACATTGCTGAACCATCTCAATGTTCCTATTCATCTGAAGTGCTATATCTTCTTTGGATCTGCATTCTTCCCCAATGTCTTAGTTTCTTGTTATATTATGATTATGATTGTTTTTCCTTCTACATTGCTGAACCATCTCAATGTTCCTATTCATCTGAAGCGCTATATCTTCTTTGGATCTGCATTCTTCCCCAATGTCTTAGTTTCTTGTTATATTATGATTATGATTGTTTTTCTTTCTACATTGCTGAACCATCTCAATGTTCCTATTCATCTGAAGCAGCGCTATATCTTCTTTGGATCTGCATTCTTCCCCAATGTCTTAGTTTCTTGTTATATTATGATTATGATTGTTTTTCTTTCTACATTGCTGAACCATCTCAATGTTCCTATTCATCTGAAGCAGCGCTATATCTTCTTTGGATCTGCATTCTTCCCCAATGTCTTAGTTTCTTGTTATATTATGATTATGATTGTTTTTCCTTCTACATTGCTGAACCATCTCAATGTTCCTATTCATCTGAAGTGCTATATCTTCTTTGGATCTGCATTCTTCCCCAATGTCTTAGTTTCTTGTTATATTATGATTATGATTGTTTTTCCTTCTACATTGCTGAACCATCTCAATGTTCCTATTCATCTGAAGCGCTATATCTTCTTTGGATCTGCATTCTTCCCCAATGTCTTAGTTTCTTGTTATATTATGATTATGATTGTTTTTCTTTCTACATTGCTGAACCATCTCAATGTTCCTATTCATCTGAAGCAGCGCTATATCTTCTTTGGATCTGCATTCTTCCCCAATGTCTTAGTTTCTTGTTATATTATGATTGTTTTTCCTCTCATTCTATGCAATGCCATGTTCGAGTATCACCTATATATAGTATTGCATATCCCAATTACATTATGAGAGACTGACCATCTTGGCTTCTCTCGAGATGGTCTGATCAGTAAAGTAAACACATTGTGTAACCGACCATTGAGGTCACTTAGGTCAATTGATGAATTTTTTTTTCTCCTTTTCAGTAGACTCTCTCTTCGATCTGTCATAAAAACGCTTCAAAAATGTCCAGCAAAATAGAAGAAGCCCAGGAGCACATCCGCAACGCCGAGTCTAGTCTGAAGACCTCGCTCTTCAAATGGAGACCGGACTATGACTCGGCCGCCGATGAATACAGTAAGGCGGCCACGTGCTATAGACTCGCCAAGTCTGTGGAAAAAGCCAAGGAGTGTCTTCGGAGAGCGTCACACAGCTACAAGGAGAATAAATCACTGTTCCACGCGGCCAAGAGCTTAGACCAAGCTCTGTTACTCTGCAAGGATTCCGGGACTCCGGCGGAGATCAGGAAATATGCCGAGGAAGCCGCATCGCTGTACCAACAGCACGGATCCAACGATGCCGCCGCCACGTCTCTCGTTAAGGCGGCCTCCATCTTAGAGCAGCACAATCCCGACATATCGCTGTATCTGTATCAGCGGGCTGCGGACGTCGTTTCCATCGAGGACGGCACAAGGCAGGCCGCGGAATACATCAACAAAGCGGCCAGGATCATGATCAAACTGCAGATGTACGACCAGGCTGCTGATGCTTTAAGAAGAGAAATTGGTAACCCTTTCACGACTAATATTATTTTTAATTTATTTCATTTTAATGTTAATTCAATTGAATGTGTGTGTTACTATCACATCAAAAAATCAACAAAGGTTTTTTTTCATAGTTAATCTTCCCTTAGTAAGTGTCCTTACCAAATATGTTTTTCTGAACATATGCAGATGGGAAGAGTACCTAATCTAATGGCCGCAGCCACCACCTTCCTAACCTTACACTCAACTTATATATTTATTTTCTAATGTTTTAATCTGTCATTAACACCGGGTCCGAGTCCTGAGTGGGGTGCCCTCGAGCTGAGGAAAGTTGCTCTCTAAACAGCGCTATATAAATAGTCCTATTGTCATTATCATTATCAATAATAATAATAATAATTTGTCAACAAGCTTGTTCAATACATAAGAGATGTAAAGGAAAGTTTCTGAAACTAGAAACAAAGGCTGTGAACCAAAATAAGGTCGGGTCACACTCCTATCATTCTTCTTCTTGGTGCCATCTTCCCTGTGTTCTTCTTCTTGGTGCCATCTTCCCTGTGTTCTTCTTCTTGGTGCCATCTCCCCTGTGTTCTTCTTCTTGGTGCCATCTCCCCTGTGTTCTTCTTCTTGGTACCATCTCCCATGGTTCACTGACAAAGGTTAGCGATCATCATAGTTCATTATTTCACTTTAGAAACTGCAGCTCTCTGAACAAGGGAAGTGCCTTATGTTAAAGTCCAGTCTTCTATTCCATATAGAATGATGGGCTAAATATAACAACGAAGAAGTAATGTCCTTCAAAAAATATACCAACCGGTTACTAACACAAATGTCTATTGAATATATGCTTGACAGTTAAACTTGATAATGATTCAGTAGATTCTCGATTATCCGGAATGATGAGGAAAAAATTGACCCAGATAATCTTTTGCCAGTTTTATTTTCTGGTACATCGTCATCATTGTTGCCTGGCCTCGTAGTCGAGGATCCCCTCACCCTCGCCACTCCAATGTCAATCTTGAGCTGCTCTTCCACGTGGATCATGTGATCTTTTGACATACATATTATGTAATGGAATGAAAAATTAGTTTTTCACTGCCTCAAGTAATTAACCCGCTTGATGTCACCCGGTTAACATAACATATTGTATAATCAAGAGTCTACTGTAGTACACGCTCTGTGTTCACGCTGCCTGGTAATAATAATAATAATATAATACTAATAATAATAATTCCAGGCTGTCAACAACAATGCGAAGCCTTCCAAGCCATCGGACGCCTGACTGTGGCGTTAGTCCTTGTGCAGTTGGCCCGGGGAGACTGCGTCGCCGCCGAGAAGGCTTTCAAGGAATGGGGCAACTACTGCGAAGCTCCCGAGGTGCAGACATTAGAGATGCTGCTGCAAGCCTTCGACGATGAGGACCCTGAAGGCGCCGCCTCCGCTCTCAGCAGTTCCTTTATCAAGCACATGGACATCGAGTTTGCTAATCTGGCAAGAATTCTGCCCTTGCCGCAAGGGATCCAGGCTCCGAGGGCAGTGGTCAGGGAAAATGCGGCTCCTTCGTATGTTTCTCAATCCGAGGGCAAAGCATCAGAGCCGTCGAGTGCTCCGCCCATTAAAGAGAATGATGACGACGAGCTGTGTTGAATCTTTGCGATATCCATTTAATTATTTTATATCGAATGTGGACAGCCATAATAAGGGTAAGGGTAAGGGTAAGGGTGAGGGTAAGGGTGCACGCTTCTCTTCTCTCTCGCTACAACTTTATAAATCCACATTACTCCTACTTAAATAGAGAACCCAATTTTCACACTATTTTCCTCTCATAATAGGCATAGAGGACAGAGGGCCGTACACATTCTCTCATATCTCCCTCCTCTAACATGGAGATTCCTTACATTTCCTTCTTTCACAACCTCGTTAACTTTCAATGAACAGTGAATTCTTTTTATTGTTATTTTACAAGTACCAACAAAATGTTCATATAACAGATCACAATAGTATTTTGGTGCCAACTTTGACGTATGGGAGAAATCTGGACGTAGAAAAAGACCAAGAGGAACCAAATAAATGGTGTAGAAATGTGTGCATTGAGAAGAATACACAGAGTGGTAATGTATGACAGAATGTGAAATTTTTGATTATGTGATTGAGGATGAATGTGAACTTAAAGCTAATGTGTTAAGATAGTTTGGGCATGTGGAACGAATGAATGAAGAAAGACTAATAAAACCGATACACAGAGTGATAATATGAGTGGAAGGCGTCTGAGAGGAAGACCAAGGAAAGTATGGTCAGATCGAGTGAATGATATCCTGAAAGAAGGAAATGTAGAAAGTCAGAGATATGGTAGAAGTTATATGAGAAGGTGTACGAATGTAGAAGAGTGTCAAGTTAGGAAAGTACGATGCTCTGTCCTCTCCGCCTACTCCGACAAGGAAATAGAATGATGGTCGATAAGGAACAACAAAACTGAACTTATATCTGGAGTATCAGCGCAAGTATGGGGAACCTTCCGTGGATCTCGCCTGACCGTGGACAGTGAATACCGTGGACAGTGAACACGGGAATGTCCTGAGAATCCGAGTACTCTACTTGTCTATCGAGCAATCTGGGCTGCCATTGCCCTCTCTATTCAACTGTTTTATTCCTGGTTATTTCTGATTTTACCGATATATGATAGTCATAAATATTGTCATCATCTAAAGTCCGCATCTAAAAAATCTACCCTTCAGCTCAAGTGTCGTTAAGGGGTTGATTTCAAACTTTTAGGTCTTATCGAAATTTATGATAGTGTGTGAACAATACACGCATACACTATACTACACCTAAAGCGGAATATGTCACTACAAAGGTTTCTATGTAGTTTGTCTTCCTTCGATAAGTTTTCTGCTGTTTTGTTATCAAATATGTTTTTCTAAACATATGCAGATGCGGGGAAGTACCTAATCGAATAGTCGCAGCCACTGTCTTCCCATCTTTACACTCAACTTGTATATTTATTTTCTAAAATTAGAATCTGTCAGTGATAGTGATTTGGAACCTCGAGTTTAGAGACTCCTCGAGGAGAGTTTGCTCTCTCTCTATGGCAGTATGTAATTTGTCCTTGCATTATTATTGTACCGTATTCTCGATGGTTTGCTGAATAACATATTGGACCTCAGTTCTTTCCCTCATTATTTTGTAAAGACTTCTGTCGTGCCGGGAAATAGCGAGTATCTCAAGTTCCAAAATGCAACTTGCGTACAAATTATTGTAGTAAATGTACACTATTTTATCATATATATATTTTTTTATATCATAATCTCGGAAACACGAACATCGACAAAGACCCACAATACAAATCCCGTACATATATTTAGTGTCCCTTCTTTGTTTTCATTGAGTTGCTGTACGACACCTACCATGTATGGCTGCGGACGTACCATATACAGCCATATTCTCGTGAAGAATAATTTGCACACTGTACGGCCATACTCTTATAAATACTAATAACAATCCAGGTTCTTCAGAATGAAATAGTGACCGTGAGACTTTCCGAACCGGAGACTTGTCCGACAGTAAATCATAAACACGCCCACCTTCTCTTACCCCGCACGGCTGTCCGCAGATAAAGCAGTTTTATGGCGCAGTACTAGTTAGCTAGAATAGCGTTGTATTATGTTGAATTTTATTTCCCATATGGATAAAAAGCTTAATTTTTAGCAAAAAAAATAGCTATTTAAATAAAGGTCGGCTTTTATGTTCTTATTAATAAAATGTCACGGAGACCGACCAATACCGAATTCCTGCTACAGATATTTTGGTATTAAAATGATTATCCATGTTGTTTGGGTTTATTTATTACGCACTTGTCATTTAACTAAACACCAATTAGTGTAAATTGTTATTTGTTTCATTTGGAAATGGTGCGTCACATTTGGAAATGGTGCGTCACATTTGGAAATGGTGCGTCACATCAAATTAATTTCTCCCGATCCTCTTACTGCGGCTCTGTCGCTCGTTGACAAGAGCATTGCGCTCTTTCCTATTGAATGGCCTCGGTAATGCAACCAAAGTTAAGTTTAATGAAGGTGTGACGATATATTTTTAAATTCTAAAGTTGCAGCCAATACTTTACCTCATTTGTTTTTAGTCTCCATCAAAGTCAAGAATGACAGAATATTGAAGGATAAATTACTTTGTTATTACATTAATCCCCCCTACACACGTTTCTACCTCCTGTCCCGAGGTTCTCTTCAGATTCCGCCTGAAGAGAGCCTCGGGACAGGAGGTAGAAACACGTGTAGTGGAGATTAATATTATTAGTAGAGTAACAAAGTAATTTATTGTTAAATATTCTAAGCTGGAGTTCCACAAAGACACCTTTGATAAAGTCAAGAATGTCTTTTTATTCATTCCATTAAAATAATAATTGGTATTAAAATGAGGCAAATTCCACATAAGAAATGAATGAATCTGACCGAATACATAATACCGTTACGATGTATCGCCAATTATTATGAGCACTTAATGTTTCTGATTTCCGGAGCGATTGCATTACGCGTACGTAAAAATATTCTAAGGTTGGATTCCCAATTGACGGCTATCATACGCTATGTAGCTACTTTAGAGTCAACCTCGAGCTGTCCCAGGCTGCCGAGTAAGATCGTTAGTTTACACGCCACTAACTGTCCGTCGGAATCCAGCCTTACTATGTACTCCTGTCTTTATTGAATTGTTTAAGAGATTATGGCTTTACCCATGATTTATTGTTGTATCTATTTTAAAATTTGCGATTAATTAAACTTGAAGAAGAAATCCTCATACATGTCGTAGTGGAAGTGGGTTGTACAGTGGCTGTCAACTATTAACTAAAGTAATCGGTAAATGTGGAAGAAATTATTGTATACCCTATTTAGTCGGTTAACCTTCACTAACCTGGTTGGAAAAAGTTAATTTAAAATAAAACTATAAGAAACATTTTTATTTATTGCGACAAGTTAAACAGTTACAACATAAAGTGGCATTCTTCTCGTATTTCCAGTTCAGGGTCTCGCACATCAAGCGAGCAAGTGTAACGGAACTTACACTAGTTTTGACTGTGAACAAACAGTTCTGACTGACTATATGTTAGTATGTACACATTCACGGATTACTTTAGTAATAGATAGTTTATGTTACTGACAATCAGCTTCCACCGTAACATATAACTGTAAACGAATATCTTTGTGTACGTAAAGAATGAATAAGCTCAAAAGTATAAATGCAATTCTATCCTCTCTTCTCTCCTCTTCTCTCCTCTCCTAGCCTATCCTATCCTATGATACCTGTTGCCGTCATATTATTATATTCCATAATGTAATGTATATAAAAATATGTTTTTATTTTGGTTTCTACAATTCATTGTAGTATGAATAATTGTTTAATATCATAGATATTTTATTCGATACAATACCCGATACCCGGAGTGGGTGTACTCTGCCACAATAGTCCAGAAAGTTATCACTACGTTACTATTGCGGGAGTCTCTCCACGACAGGTCTTGTTCATTTCTTCCCTCTCCCTCTCCGGGGGCTCTGCACTTCTCCCACTCGCAGTCAGTCACCTGTACAGATCGCAGCTCGTGTGGCCGAGCCGAGCCATGTTAACACACTATTACCATCTCTGTCTTCTCTGTCCATCTTGTTTAAGATAGATAGATAGATGTATTATTTCATTCTGCAGCCATATTTATATTACTTTATTATTCCATTAATCCCCTTTGACAAGTGACTCTACCTCCTGTTCCGAGCCTCTCTTCGGGCGGAATGAATGAATGCTCCCGGTCCGTTATAAAAGCGACACTTAATTCCAGCTGGTGTCACGTTTCTTGGAAAGTTTGTGCGGTCTGTAGACCCAAAGGAAAAAAATTGGAGAGGCTTTTTACATTAATTTACATTCTTCCGTTATTTATTACTTTTTTATTTCTAAACATTAAAGTTTACATTAGAGATATGTTAGAGATAGTCACGAGCTAAAATAAAAAAGTAACAACCGAAGAAGAATACAAAAAGTTTCACCCCTTTTTAAAAAATAGGTCATTAGACCGCACACGCTACTGCTACTGATAAAACATGACGTCATTTTGACCTAAGAATTGGTCTCCTAATAAACCAGACTCATTCCAGCCGAAGATAGCCTCGAGATAAGAGATAGGAACACACGTGTTGTGGGAATTATGTGGAATAATTAGTAGAATAACTCAATATTCAGATATGGAGTCCACAAAATTAATGTCTGAAATCTTTGATAAATTAAATGGATTTCAAAAGCGGAGAATTTATTATTTGTAAATAATCATATAAAAAAAATAATCAAAAATGTAATGCTCAGTTCGAGTGTTTATCTGAAAATGAATAGAGACTAAGCACCGCAGTCTGAATAAGGGTCGGTTCGGCTCGGCTCGGTAATAATTTGTTTATTTTTCCAATCTATTATAGTTTTTTTTATTTACAGTTAAATAGATTGAAGAAGCCTTCTAAAAGATGATGGGTGACGGGTGCCAGAGGTCGGGAAATTATTTGTTACTTTGTAGAAAATATATTTTTATTAGTGTTGGCGAATACTTAAATTGATATCGGCCGAGTGTCAAGTCGCTTTCTATTTGGATCGCTATCGTGTCTCAATCTTATTGAGAAAGACAGAGAGAACATAGCGACTCTCTGTCTCTTTCGGGTTTTTTTCAAAAATTTCTTTACCTTTTCTGATCTTTGGCCTCTTTCAAAGTTCCTGACTTAGTTTTGTGTTATATAACACTTTTGTCGTATGCACCCGGTGAACTTATCGACGTGTGCCAGTCTCTTCCGACCGACCGGAAAAATCTTTAAGCCTTAAATGAAAACCAGACTGGAATCTTTTTTTTTTTAAATCTGGGTTCCCACGGGAATGGAATAAGAGACCCGCTAGTTGAAAAACACGCATCTTACCGACTAGGCCATAGACGTCGTCACGTAGGCGAAGTGGTGAATAAAAGAAACTGATAAAATTAAAAACTTCACGAGGCTTTGTAGGATGGCACTTCTTGAGAGAAGCTAAAATGTAACCAGAATCTCTGACCCAGAATTGATTCAGTCGGCATTTTGAATGATTCAAAAAATATTTTCAACGAGGTGAACCATCATTAACCATTCTTAACCAGTCTTCTGGTGACTGACTAACTGCAGCCTGTCTAATATATCATCGAGCTCTCGAAACTTATTCAAAGCCTAGATTCACATTAATATCATTTTGTAATTTATTTTTAACAAACACTGTTTATTCCACTTTTTTTTATGACGGTATAACCCTACCGGTTTCAAGGCTTTCACCTCATCTTCAGGGGAGTACAAGCAAGACTAAATGCTGTTCGAATTGGCACCGACATAGACACTTCAACGGTTGGAGGCGGGAGGGGTGAGGGGAAGGCTAGGTATAATTTCGGCCAGGAGCGGGGAGATTTTATTTTAGTTATTTCCCCAAAATCTCCCCGCTCCTGGCCGAAATTATACCTAGCCTTCCCCTCACCCCTCCCGCCCCAACCGTTGAAGTGTCTATGTCGGTGCCAATTCGAACAGCATTTAGTCTTGCTTGTACTCCCCTGAAGATGAGGTGAAAGCCTTGAAACCGGTAGGGTTATACCGTCATAAAAAAAAATAAAAAAAAAAGTGGAATAAACAGTGTTTGTTAAAAATAAATTACAATGTCTTTAAACCTCCACAACGTTAATGCCTTAACTATAAACAACATAATATCATTTTATTTTGTTACCAATACAAATTGTGTATTATTCAAATATTACATTTGTTTATTTGTTATCTGTGTACACGTACACTGTACACTGTTTTATTATCTGTGTACACGTACACTGTCTTATCTGTGTACACGTACACTGTACACTGTTTTATTTACCTTTACACGGGTTGTGGTTGTGAAACCAAAACTAATACCCTAATCTGGGTCACGGCTCGGCTTGGAATGATTAAGGAACCTGGGTATAACGTGATGATTTGGGTAAAACGTGATGATTTATATCTTTTTCCATAAAATGTGTCATCATCAACTCTGATTGACAGCATCTAAACTCGTCTCTTCCTCGCAGAACTGGGAAGGAAAAGATCATGTCCTGTCATGTCCAGAGACCGAACCCTCGTATTGACTTAATGGAGTGGTTATTTTGTTGTTTTAGTAAGTATATTATTAAATATCATGTTAGTTAAATTATTTTTAAAAACTTGTTTTAATAAAATCTATTGTATTATATATTTTTAAGTAATCCGAGTAATAGAATAAATAATACTGATTCTGTTATATACTCGTATAAAACCTTTCATATTCTTTCATTTTCCCTGTTCCGATCCGATCCGGATCCACGCTCGTGAATGTCAGATTTGTATTGTACAATACTCGTAACGTATTTCATGCGTAAGCATCACTCGGAGCGTCGGCACTTTATGTAACAATTCGGGCAGCTCATACTCGTAAGTTGAGGTTCTTGATCATACAGCTAACGGGACATTTTGATTTCCTTATCCGAACCATTAGTTGTTAATTATACCGCATGTGTCCGTCGGAGGCAACAGAAATCCCAGCACTCTGTCATTCGCATCGATCAGGTCTCGCCCGGAGCTTGTGTGTAGTCCCGCTGTTCTGATAAGTAAGAGTCTACTTGCCTCCGAGAAACCCCATCTCTGCATGTTCACCTTCCATCTGGTCACCTCTACTCGTCTATTCAGGGCCGAGGCAGCTGATCTCCCGGTGTCAGAGAACGTTCTTTATTCGGCGGAACCATCAGTTCTTGCACTTCACTATACCTGGATGCAAAGGTGGTTCCATCATATTACCATCAGTTCTGGCACTTCACTATACCTGGATGCAAAGGTGATTCCATCGTATTACCATCAGTTCTTGCACTTCACTATACCTGGATGCAAAGGTGGTTCCATCATATTACCATCAGTTCTGGCACTTCACTATACCTGGATGCAAAGGTGATTCCATCGTATTACCATCAGTTCTTGCACTTCACTATACCTGGATGCAAAGGTGGTTCCATCGTATTACCAGATTTATAACGGATACCTTCCCTTGCCGTGTCTGATGGGATCAACCCCAGGGTTTAAACTGTCATAACCCGAGACAACGTTCTTAAACGGCGATATTTAATGCAGTTTTCGTATATCTGACACAAAAAAGAAAAGGTTACATATATAACTTTGAACTTTGTTAACCAGTCGATGGTGTCAAGAATGATTCCACTTCAACTTACAGTTGTTATATTTGTTATTAAGGTTAACTAACTAATCGCTAAACAGGAATATCACTCAAATATAAGAATTCAATTCCGTGCCAAACTATTGGCTGCTTTCAGTTAATTATACGTATGAGATGATGAGATAAGACGAGACGCATAATGTAACAGTTCTTCGCTTTAGAAGTTGCCCAGATAATTAGTTTCATAATAATTTAGCCTAAATCTCGAAATGAGCAACAGTAGAAATCAGGTGGCACCATCAGCAGAAAGAACACCCGTCCACTAAATGAGCTATGATACTCTGTTGCACTCTCTGAAAGAAATGAATTTGTCAGGTTTTATAAATGAATCAGTGTTATGGATATGCCATTAGGTAATAGCTCCGTGGTTTTATACACTCCAATATTTATATCAGAATGCGCCTGTCCCTGTCCCTCTACCATATTTACACGGTAGATAAGTTCTAAGAGAATTCACATAAATCCAAATCGCACAAATTGAGGCAAGAAACTTATAGAAACTTAATATGTAAATCTGTCGTATGAGGTGTTTCCGTGTTATACTACGCGGTTTGCCACGCTTCTGACGATGCTATCATGAGCCGAACCGCGTGGTACTAAACCTGATATGAATTATCGCAAAAGTCTCTAAACATTTCGAAATCTGTTTAACTCAAAGTACAGAACTCATAAATGCCAATTAAAGGTAGCAAAAAATATGTAAAACGAATTCATGAACCTGAAAATATGAAAGCGAGGCATAATGAAACCATTGTCTGGAAAGTCATCTTAAATGATTTTAAGTGTTCGTGTAGTTAGAAATAGTCAGTTGGAAGTATACACGTACGGTACGTGTACTTACGTATAATACAAATGTTGGAGATGTATAAAGTGGCACGGCGCGGGTGTGGTATTGCGCAATACACTGTTATGTTGCCTATGTGATAATATTGGAATTTATGTAACATATTGTTAATTCATTATTCAAATAAATTTAATTGATTCAAATGATTTTATTATTGTCCTCCTCATATTGTATCGCACGTTTATATTACAGCAGTTACCTACGAGGAGAACCGTTCCAGCTTCAGGTTCCTTTCCAGATCAGATGTTTTTGCGCAGAAGCAATTGTCTTAACACGTTGACTGACGATTACGGGTTTGTGCATAATGAGAGGAGAGCGCTGGGTGCCGATCACGCACTTACGCTTAATATCAGTATGTCACTTCTATTTGTCAGTCTGACGCCGGCAACCGTGGTAGTGAGTTGTTGAACACTTTTGTAATTTTTTTTTTTTTTTTTTTTTTATCCACTTTGCACGGATTTCTCCTGTTACACAAAGAGGGTTTGCTTCTAGCGTTAGCTTATTCGTTAGGAATAATATCAGCCAGGATTCTTCTCATACTGCTAGGCGGTGCCGAGAATATATCAACCGTGTCATTCAGTTGGTTCAATATCTCTATACTACGCGTGACTGAGTGTTTAGCCATGATATTCGTCCTGTAAGTTGGTATGTAGAACAGAGGGTGATTCCTTGCACGGATATATTTATTGGGTACATATAAACTTAGTGCTTCTAGAATCGTGGGACAGTTAAAGGAACCTTGGAAAACCTTTATTAGGAATATCGCAATGGATTCTTGCCTTCTTGTTTCAAGGCTTCTATAGTTACACACCGTGAGAAGTTCGGCATAGTGAGCATATTTTGGGTAATCGCCCTTTGTTCTGTACCATAGATATCTGAGGAATTTTTTTTGTATTTGTTCTATATTGTTTTTATATTTGAGCTGATGAGGAGCCCAAACCGTAGATGCATATTCTAATTTGGTTCTAATTAGATAATTATATAAGTTTCGGAGGATATCGGTGCTGTTAAATTCTCTTGATATTCTCATTACAAAACCGAGTAGTTTGTAACAGTCCGATATCAAACGTGAGACATGGTTAACGAACGTGAGTCCGACATCGAAGGTTACGCCCAAATCCTTGAATTCAGAAACTCTGTTTAATGCCACTCCCTGTATAGTATACTGATGGTGGATTGGTGAAAACGATCGACTATAAGATACACAGACACATTTGTTAATGTTGAACAGAAGATGATTTTGCTCACTCCAGGAGACTAGGGAGTCTAGGTCCTGTTGTAACTGTGCACAGTCGTGAGGTGAATTGATCTTTTTGAATATTTTCAAGTCGTCAGCAAACAATAAACACGTCAGCAAACAATAAACAAGCTCTCACTGCTTGGAGTTTACATCAGGGTTGGGGGAGAGGGGGGGAACCTGCACCCTTGTTGTCGGCCATTAAGTGCGACCTTTTGCAGAACAAATCCTTTTGTTTTATTTTAATCTTAAAATGAACATTTTTTTAAATTGCAAAGACCAAAAGAAGATTCGATGCAATAATCCTCCCCGGCTGACTGGGAGGATTATTCCATTGAATCTTCCCTCCCTCCGTGCTGCACAATGTAAACTGAATGTTCTAATTCTTTCAAACAAAAAGTCGTCGCAACAAAATCATTAAAAGGTTAGTTTACGTTAAAATTAAGAAAATTTTCCATTACACTTTTTTGTAGCATCAAAATAAATAATTAAGAAAATGAATCCTCAAAACGTAAACAATAAAACATATTAGTGTATTTCTTGTCCCTAAACCCCATTTTGTGTGGCACATTTAGTGTATTTCTTGTCCCTAAACCCCATTATGTGTGGCACATTTAAAAAAATTCCATTTTTTAAAATTAGTTCATAGTTAGATTTTTACAGAATAATGAACATTTTGAAGTTACAGTGTGTGGCCTCCCAACACGAGAAGGTTCTCCTCCCCCCACCCCTCCTGGTTTAAATATTGTTATAAGATATATCAATAGTACGCAGCATTGATGGTTATACAACAGCTAGTTACAGTGTGTGGCCTCCCAACACGAGAAGGTTCCCCTCCCCCCTCCCCCATCCCCTCCTGGTTTAAATATTGTTATAACATATATATATAGTACGCACTGATGGTTATACTACTAGAACATATGTGTATCCCGTCAGATTATATTATTCATAATGAAAAAGGTTCCGACAGTTTGGGAATATATTGTAGTGAAAATAATACCAGATATATTTAATATATTTTTATTAAGTACATAATCAACAAAGGTATATAAATATAACAAAAACAATAATTTGGTTACACAACCGTGACACTTCAAACATAATACAATACAATACAGCCCCGAGTGAGACGTCACCATCACCTGTACCGTGCTGTAATACCGGTCATTCTTTGTCCTACACCCGCTCGCTACACCTGTCCTTGTCCTCTGTCTTAATGTTACACTTCTCTCTTTATGTTGAATTGTCTCATACTATATTATATAATCATTTGGACTTGACAGCAACGGGTAATGCGGATCGTGAGTAGTGTACTGTGCCATGTCATGTGTGCCGATCTACCGCTCACCGGTTAACACGGGGGTTTCACGTGCCTTGTTATTTTGTGTTAGTTATTCAGTGTATTAATGCCTATTGCATTAAGGACGAAGAAAATTTACAAAAATTAAAAATGCACATATTAAGGCAAGAAACTTATAATGAAATTGGAAGAAACATTCGAGAATATCCAAAGAAATTAAACTTCACATTAATAATAATAATAATAGTAAAAGACACTTTATTTGCGCCGTTAAGAGAGCGGACAAGACACAGACCCCAAAGGTGGCTCCCACTCGGGACACGAACCCACCATTACGAGTATAATTGGCAGGTTAAAAATATTAGAAAATAGATATATACTCGTATTAAATAAACAGTGTTTGCCTAAAACTACAATACATGAGTTGAGTGTAACTAACGAAGGTCGTGGGGAGTTGGTAGCGGCTACAGAACTAAATGTCAAATAAAGGCACCAAAACTACAATACATGAGTTGAGTGTAACTTACGAAGGTCGTGGGGAGTTGGTAGCGGCTACAGAACTAAATGTCAAATAAAGGCACCAAAACTACAATACATGAGTTGAGTGTAACTAACGAAGGTCGTGGGGAGTTGGTAGCGGCTACAGAACTAAATGTCAAATAAAGGCACCAAAACTACAATACATGAGTTGAGTGTAACTTACGAAGGTCGTGGGGAGTTGGTAGCGGCTACAGAACTAAATGTCAAATAAAGGCACCAAAACTACAATACATGAGTTGAGTGTAACTTACGAAGGTCGTGGGGAGTTGGTAGCGGCTACAGAACTAAATGTCAAATAGAGGCACCAAAACTACAATACATGAGTTGAGTGTAACTTACGAAGGTCGTGGGGAGTTGGTAGCGGCTACAGAACTAAATGTCAAATAGAGGCACCAAAACTACAATACATGAGTTAAGTGTAACTTACGAAGGTCGTGGGGAGTTGGTAGCGGCTACAGAACTAAATATCAAATAAACGCACCAAAACTACAATACATGAGTTGAGTGTAACTTACGAAGGTCGTGGGGAGTTGGTAGCGGCTACAGAAATAAATGTCAAATAAACGCACTAAAACTACAATACATGAGTTGAGTGTAACTTACGAAGGTCGTGGGGAGTTGGTAGTGGCTACAGAACTAAATGTCAAATAGAGGCACCAAAAAAATGTTTAAAACGAATCCACCCAACTCATAAAAATCAGTGAAAAATTATAAAACATTTTTATTCATTAGCAAAACATAATTCTTCGATACAATAGTATTATTTAATGTGAGAATACAACCAAATGAAAAAGATGTAGCGACTGTCAACCGTTACGCATGTGTAGAGTTACATATTATGTTATATAACTGTTTATTGTGGTGCCGAGCTATAGTGCTGGCTGAAGCTATAGCCAGTGACAGTGCCAGTGCCAGTCTCGTCTGAACAGTCGTACTATTTTTATTTCAACAAAATTCTACCGGTCAACGAGGAATCTCTTCTCTTCACACGGCTTATTTAAATAGTTAATTTACTACACAAAATTCAAATAAAGTTGAAACCCATTATTTATAAACGCCTTTTTTCGTAATTTTAAGATGATAGTGCGTAAAATAGAAAATGCGTAAATCAAGGGAAATGTGTATTTGCATTTTTTCTTTATTTAAATAACACCACTCGCTGAATAAGAGTTTTTCTTCATTAATAAACTCGTACATTGATCCGAGTAGCGGGCCAAGTATAAAATACACGGAGAGCTATAAAAACACAGTATAAAAGCATCGGTGACTTCTTTTTTGTTTAGTTTACATGAATTTATTTCTGTCTCCGAGGTTTCAGTTTAAATTATTTCCACTGTATTTGAATCACGAAACAAACAATTTTTTTCATTAAATTATCGATGTATATTATAAAAAACATTCTCATAAAATCATCGATTTACGATAAAAAACAAACTCATAGAATTTGACAAACAAATTTACAAAATGATTGATGTTTATAATAAAAAACAAATTTGTAAAATTATTAGAAATAACAAATAAGCAACTTTGTGTCTATTCTGGGATTATACGTTACGTTACGTTACATCTCGTAAAAAAGATCGAATTCAAGAAAAGTCAAATACCAAATCGGTAACAATTCTGACGTGAATCGTAAAAAAAATAAAAAATGGGTTCAATTAATATCAATTAAAAATGGGTTTAACTAATATCAAATAAAAAAATAACGTAAATGAGGGAATGATACAAATTGCGAAGACATAACTCGGGAACTGCCACTGTCACTGTGTTATGTTAATAAAATTGATATTTTACACGTTCATTAGATTCATTTTAAGATATTTTTATGCGGAAGTTCTTGTTAGTCTATCAAATTGTTTATGATGTTTTGTCTGTTGAGATATTAATCAGTTGTTATAGCAAATATAATATGTGACGCACCAGACAGAACAGGACAGGACAGGACACTGTATCTTATGGGATACTGATCTTTAGGAATATCACAAACTGAGCAAATATAGGTAATTATTTTATTTACACATTTTGACCATATTGTCATGTCGAGGAATGAATGCATTAATTATCCTATTCTATAGATACAATACATTGTACTAAATCCTATCTCCGTATCTCGCAACTAATTAAGAAAGAGCTTTATGTAAGAAAGTTGATACTGTTGTACTCGTACGATCTTGTCACATATGGTTTTTTTCTCTGTCGGACGTTCATGTTTCTCGTCCATGATACAGCCTCAGTAGAACCCTGATAGATCTCCTCTAGTCCTCCCGAGAATGAATATATTGGACACTCTTTCACGATACGACCGACAGTCCAGAGTCTAGACATTCTTTTATCAACCATTAAAAAAGGTTACAAGAGTAATAATCAAATTGAAATTTAGAGTGCGCAATTGCGCATTAATATATTATGAATACAACTTGTCACAAAAATTATAGACCAAAAAAATATGGAAAAGCAGTACGTACACTCGTGCTTTTATTAAACATTTACGTAAATGTACATTTTTTAACAAAAATTGTGGATCTTTTAATATAAAGGGTCGAGGTTAAGAGGGGACACATTGAACAAATACCGCTTACAACACTTTGCCTGGAAGAGCTCGATAATATATAATACAGGAGAACACGTTCGCTTCCATCACGGCTGAAGAAATCACCACCGACTCGCATAGTCGGAGAGCACCAGCAGTCCGAAGCTGCCGAGCAGGTAGAGGGCGCCGGGCACGGAGGCGAGCAGGCGGTAGCGTTCCTCCGTCATGCTGCCTGCCGCCGCGCGGCTGCCCGTGGCCCAGCCCAGCGAGCGCTCCACGGCCATCTTCCACTTGGTGTAGCGGGCGTCACGCTCTGGAATGCGGACAATACGTGAACACAACTACGTCTTTAAATTATATATTTTTATTCATAATACGAGGCATATCCAGAAAGTAAGTGCACTGAATTTTTGTAGGTTACAATTTTTTTTATTTAAACAAAAACATTACGTGGTTACCGTAGTACATATGTAAGCTATTTTTCGACATAGTCGCCATTCCTCTCAATGCAGGTGGTGAAGCGGGGTATCAACTTTTTGTCTTCCTCGAAGTAGTTTCCCGCCAACTCCTCCGTCCACTTCTCCACCTCCTCCTTTAGCTCGTCGGTTGAAAACCTTTTTCCACCCATGTGCAGCTTCAGGGAGGTAAAGAGATAGTAATCTGAAGGTGCTAGGTCAGGGGAATGCGCGGGATGGTTCAGGACATCCCATTTAAACGAGGCGAGCAGTTCCTTCGTGGCGTTGGCCGTGTGTGGTCTGGCATTGTCGTGCAGCAGGCAGACTCCCATTGTCAGCATGCCTCTCCTCTTGTTCTGAATCGCCCTCCGCAATTTTTTTAGGGTCTCACAGTATCTTGCAGAGTTGATGGTCTCCCCTTGAGGCATATATTCAATTAAAATTATGCCTTGACAGTCCCAAAACACGGATGCCATGATTTTCTTGGCTGAAATTGTGGTTTTGAACTTTTTGGCGGAGGGTGAAGAGGTGTGACGTGGCCGTTTTTAAACTCGAGACACCACTTGTACACACTCGTACGATTCATAACTTTATCACCATATGCAGTTTTCACCTCATTATAAACCTCAACTGGAGGTTTTACCTTCCAAACGAGATAACGGATGACGCCGCATATTTCACACTTGGCGGGAGATTGGATTGACATTTTTCACGAAACATGTTGTTGCGTCGACACTTCTCAACGTACTGACCTCGAACCGGTCTCGTTGCGGAGGGGAAGGGTCAGGCTACACGGAAGTGTAGCCAACATGTCGAAAATAAAATCCATCCGGCCTCAGTACACTTACTTTCTGGATACGCCTCGTACATGCGTAGTCCAGTACATACACATAACATCGCGCTGTTTCCCTATCCAAGTAGGTAGAGAGGAGAAAAAGCCAGAATTTCCTATCGCGACACACATCTTTCGCCTCTTCTACATCCATCCACCTTCTCATACAACCATTGGAGTAAACAATGAATAACAATGACTCGGACTGGAATTTTTTAAAACAGAAGATGTATAATTTTTCTTTTATACATATAGGTTTTTTTTATTTTCGCGACCCTACAAATATTTCACCGCAATCCCCCTGAGGGTTAGGACCCACAGGTTGAGAAATGATGCTCTAAACAAACACAAATAAAATTTTCACGCATATTTTAAACCAATAATTAAAGCCAAAAAACATTTTTTCACAGAAACCCAAACAGTATCAGCGGAACACAGGTTGAGAGCCCTCGCCTTAGTGAAACTTGGGGGGAAAATGATACTCACCAGGCTCGGTGGTGGTGGGGATGTAGGGCTCTCCATGCGGCAGCTGCGATGACTGGATGTCCCACACCTTCACAGCCATGCCGGCGGCCATGGCCACACCCAGCGCCGTCATGTCCCACGCCCGAGATCTGTCTGCAAAACCGACACAATATCACTATATTATAGGGAGAACCTCGATGCAGCTAAACTTGTGGCTGGAGACTGTGTGGCTGGAGAAGGGGCAGCTGAATAGCGCGGCTTTAGGAAGCACTTGAAGACGACCCTTTTTGGGAGGTCTCGATGGGGATTTACATGAATACTACACATGAACACTACACACATACACTGCGCTCCACCTAAAGCAGAATGCGTTACCATCACATATCGGAAGATCTACATAGGTGTCTTCGTAGTTTGTTTTAATAGCGCAGAAATAATATTGAAAAGAAATGGGGTCAGTACACAGCCTTGTGTTACTCCAGTTATCATGTCACAGTACAGAAACTATATTGAATAGAAATGAGTACGCAGTCCTGTTTCACCCCGGTTGTCACTCGACAGCGCATAAATAATACTGAAATGGGGCCAGTATGCAGGCTTGCGTCACTCCAACGGGCACTTCCTAGTACAAAATAACTGATAGAGGGCGAGAATATACTCACAGACGGGGATCCCGCAGAGGTCCGCCTGCAGCTGCATCAGCAGATTGTTGGAGCTCATCTTCCCGTCCACGTGCAGCTTGGACAGGGGAAAGCCGCAGTCCTTGTGCATGGCCTCTAGCACGTCTCTAGAGAGAAGAATCACAATGATTTAGAAAGGTTGCATCTTCAGGGCATCTTCAGGGCATCTTCAGGGCTCCTTCAGAGTTCGTAGTCAACTTCTCCAAGACTAGATTTATTTGTTTTCCATAGAAAAATCCTAACTCAAAAAGGTTATTATTGATACAACATATTAAAAAAGCAAGAAAGAAATTTAACATGGACATGTAAGCAGTGTAATACAACACAAAAAGAAGCTAGTGTAAGATAAACATACTCGTATGTGTAAAGCAAACTCATACACATGCACTTTGCATTTGTATTTACACTCCGTTGTATACAGTACAATCTGGTGGGGCTTATTGCCAAGTTATTGCAATTTCTCCCAACAAACCGGAAAGATGATAAAGTAGCCTGCAGCCCGCAACCTCCGGGTTGGGAGAGAGGTGTCTTACCAACTAGGCCACGGAGGTCGACTTTAGTCCTGTAAGTGGTCAAAGTCACACGAAAATCCATACAATACCCATATTAATAGCCCGATCTGCGCATTCTTATTATGGAAGAGTTGTACAAATAATTAGATGGAACTTCACTATGGAACAAGACATGTTGCGAGGTCTAACATTTTTCTTTGGTTTTAACCATATCTTTCTGGTTGGTTGGAAGAGATTTCCAAATGGCAATAAACTCACCAGGTTGTACGAGTATAATAAAAGGCACAATACAAAATGAACGATATCTATTTTTAATAATAATAAAAGGACAATTTACATAGCGCTGTTTAGAGAGCAGACTCCTCAAGAGCACTCGTGAGATTTGAGATTCAAACCCATCATTAGTGTCAGATTGAAATATTACAAAAAAAGAAACAAGTCGAATGTAAGGATAGGAAGGTGGTGGCTGCGACCATTAGATTAGGTACTTCCAAGTATCAACGTATATTTAGAAAAACATATTTGGTAAAAATAAACACAGAAAGACAAACTACAAAGAAACCTTTATATACGAGTAGATCTTCCGATGTGTGATCTGAGAGAGCAACACTTTTGGCTTAAGGTGCTTAAGGGGCCTTCTTAACACATCGTTCTTAAGTTCACACTGTTGCACCGGTTGCTTATAAAGTGTGATTCAGTCGGACGTGTCACGCTCCCGGTCCATCTTGTGCAACCACCATATCCTGTGGCACAGAAGGACGACCATCACTAAGGCCATCCGCAGAGCTCCAACTGCCCTGGAAGCAGTATGGTATTACTGTACGCAAGATATGGGAACTACAAGACAATACCTAGTCTGGAAGCAGATGGCCTCCAATGCAGCCCTGATGAGGTGGTTCTTAGTGGTGAATGCTGTGAGACCACAGATGATCCTGCAACAAAATGGCAAATAAGATCAATGTAGAAAATAACCAAAGGACTTATGTGTAGCGCTATTTTGATAGTCATGGTTCGACTCGAATACCGGGAATAAGGGGTATGGTCTTTGTTGCACGAAAATGCACCAGTGCACAAAAGTAAGATTGTATGCGATTTCTTGACCAAAAAACGTAATGCCTGATTTGGCTTCGTGTGACTTCTGGCTATTCCCGAAACTGAAATTGGCAATAAAAGGAAAGCGTTTCACCACCATTTCAGACATGCAGAAGGCTTTGACTGCTTCAGAAGTGCTTCAGAAAGTGTTACAACTGCTTCCAGTATTGTATTGACTCACAAGGAGTGTATTTTGAATAAAAGGTAATGTAAACTAAAAATAAACAATATCTTGTATTTCATTTCCCGTCAATGACCTTTCGCATTAGACAGATAGTGTATATGAAGCACTCACAGTTTAGGGTATAATGTATGAAGCACTCACAGTTTAAGGTTTAATATATGTAGTATTCAGTGTTTAAGCATAGATTCTTCATTTTGGGTCGCGACCCAAAATTGGGTTGTCCTTGATAATATTCTAGGTTTTCTCTAAGACTATTTTCTCTAAATCTGGATCATAGCTCAAAATAGTTAAGAAACACTGGCTTAGTGTTGTAAGGTAAACATTAGTCAAAGTGTTACCCTCTGGCATCCTTCCTCCAGTAGGGTGCGTAGAGGCCGTTGAACGCGGGCACAAAGTACACATCCCCCGTAGTCGGGGCGGCCCTCGCGGCCTCCTCCAGGCTCTCCCCCACGTCCTTCACGATGCGCAGTTTGTCTCGCATCCACTTGAGTGCCCCACCGGCCACCGCGATGGAGCCTGGAACATATAATACCTTATATTATTTATAGTTAAGGCATTAACATTGTGGAAGTTTAAAGACATTGTAATTTGTTTTATCAAACACTGTTTATTCCACTTTTTGTAACGGTATAACCTTACCGGTTTCAAGGCTATCACCTCATCATTGTTTGTGTTCCCTGAAGATGAGGTGTGCACCTTGAAACCGGTAGGATTATACCGTTACAAAAAGTGGAATAAACAGTGTTTGATAAAATAAATGACAATATAATACCTATATACAGTATAGCACTACAATTCTCCCATTGTCTGTCTTACAGTCTAAACATTGTGGAGGCCGGAACATCTGGTTAATCCAGGATGGACGGTCACTGATGGCGCACAGTGCCACGTCCATTGTGTGCGCCGCAAACAGGCGGCTGCAAGCTACTCATTGAATTGCCTATCTGGGTTGGCCGCCTCTTTATGTGACAGTCTTCGTGAGTTTCTTCTTAGGATTTTTTTTAAATTGCTATCCATAATACATGAAATGGTTAACTAAATAAATTCACATAATTAAAGGAGAACTATTAAATTTAAACACATCATAATTGAACAAAATGACCTGTGACAACCCTTGCACTCTTGCACAGTGTTTAATTTGGGCTGTAGGCCAAGTGTTATCCGGCGCATATCCACTTATGACAAAGTTTACAAACAGGCCCTAAAGGTGAAAACTGCAATGTCTTTTAAACGTCCGCATCATGAGCCAAACTATGCCGCACAACACTCCAAAAGACCTTACACAGCGGACACTTTGTCTACAGAGGGAACGCCGAGTTCTCCGGATCAGCCACTATAGGAAATATAACTGACCTTCCAGAGCATAGACAGCTGGCGCGTCCTTCCCCAGTTTGTAGGCCACCGTGGTCACCAGACCGTGAGAGGAGTGCACTATCTGCAAACAGATTGGATAATCATAATCACAAGATCTTCACATCTTTCCACAGACATACGAGGGAATGTCAATAATTTCGCAGAATGAAGGGAAAAAACAATTTTTCCTTTACAATATATTCACCATCAACTCTAATACATGTTTCAGATCATTCAATAAGCTTATTTATACCCAGAAACAAAAATTGCTTTTGCCCTCAAAATAAGTCGAAATTGCACTTTTAACTTCTTCACAGTCTGTAAATTTCTTCCCTCGAAGTTGTTTTTTCATATTTAGACACAAATACTAGTCAGACGGAGTCAGGTCTGGGCTGTAGGGAGGGTGATTTAATGTTTGTAAGCCACAGTTGTGAAGAGCAGCCAATGCAGAATTGCTTTTGTACACGGTTGCATTGTCATGCAAAAGCAGCACCCCCTTTGTCCGTTTTCCTCTCCTTTTCTCCTTCACAGCTTATTTTAACTGCATCAGCAGACCAGAGTATTACTCTCCAGTTAATGTGGTGCTCTTATCTTTGTAATCTATCAGCAATATGTCTTCTGCATACCAAAAAATTGTAGCCATAATTTTTCCAGTCAATTGCGACGCTTTGAACTTCTTACGAGCAGGGGGCTATGTGCCCTTTTTATGTCACTGCATGGACTCCTGCTTGTGTATAACATGCGCATACGCACTATCGCCCCCTCCTTTAACCCCTTCATTCCGAATTTATTGACCTCCCATCAATAGCTATACAAATACCTATATGTAAATTAATATCTTAAGAACTAATCTGCATAATTTATATATTATAACTATGAAATAACTTCAATTTAATTTCCTACATGTCATTTTATCTTTAATAATCTTAATATTTAATTTATTAGAAATAGTTAACACCTACATACTAACTTTTAACTAGATAACAATTCTTACAACTAAATATTTTAACATTAATTATTTAGCAAGTACATGCGCACTAGTTCAGGCTTCTTGCTTTCCATCACATTCACATTCCGCTAATTTATTGACCTCCCTCGTATCTATCAGTCTACCCCTCCCCTCCCCTCGTATCTATCACATTTATTATTGTAAAGGCTACGGATTTACCCATGAATGAGTCCCACATCCTGTTCCAATGGCTATGCTTGGATATTACTCCTTAAGTTAAGCGTCAGAAGATATTTACGCACCTGTTTATACATACACAAATTGCCAACCCTTTCTTTAATGTACAAACATATATACTTACATACCATCACGCCATTTCTATATCGGGGTAAAAAGAGGATAGAGTGCCAAACTATCTCAAACTCGACACCATCACAAATCTCTTCTATATCACCTTTTTATACAACTTCTACACTATCTCTGACTTTCTACATTTCCATCTTCCAAATACTATTCACTCCATCCAAACTCAAATGTAAATAAAAATATATATCTAAATAACTTCTCCGCTCCAATATAAAAAAACCAATATGCGAAAATAAAATCAGTCACCTTTCCCATTGGACAGACTGTGTAGGTATTATAGAAAACAGGTAATGGTATTCCTGTAATAGCTATTCACCATTCACCATCCTAAAAGTGCTTTGTGCCCTTTGTATAATCTGGATACACCAGAATGGGAATAATATAATATAATAGTTACAACAGTTAGGGACTTGAATTCAACTCACCTTGGTGCCTGTGTTGTAGAGCAGGAAGCAGCCAGAGCGGTAGGTGTTCTTGGCCTGCCCCTCCTTCAGGCACATGTGTCCCATCAGCGCCGACTGCTGGTTGCCCAGGATCTGCGCACCGACATCACATACACATTCAATATAGCCTTAACTGTCAGAACTGTCAATATGATGAAAATAATATTTATATGCCATAGGCATTTCCCTGTCAGGGTATGTAGAGAGGACAAAACGCCGGACTTTCCTATCTGGATATACATCCTTCACCTGCTCCACATCCATACACCTTCTCATACAACTCCTACGATTGCTCTGACTTGTTACATTTTCTTTTTTAAAATATCATTAACTAGATCCGAGAAAACCTTCCTTGGTCTTCCTCTACCGAGCTACCGCACATTCCACTCCCATTAGTGCTGTGTATTTGTTTTGTTAGTCTTTCTTCATTCTGAGAGTTAATCTTACTCAACACATCAAGTTCACATTCCCATTCATCCTTAATCACTTTGTTTTGTTTTGTATTCTGTCATATAATGTCACCCCGTGTATTCTTCTAAGTGTACGCACTTTTATAGTCATTACTTATCTGCTTTCCTTCTTTTTCCACGTCAACGCTTCACTCCCATACATCAAAGTTGGTACTAAAATACAGTTGCCTGCCAACGCAACAGTCACCTCAGCAGATTTGAACACTACCCCCATCGAGTCCACTAGCCTCTTGATGATGAAACGCCGTTCAATATCCCTCGTATGTTAACTCTTCCATTATCTCGGATTAGTTTAATTCAGTCAGTTCAGTTTCCGTAATTGTTTTACTGTTTAGCCGTGTAATACGACAATGTCACTTCTCACCCCTGAAATGGTGATCCCATCGAGGACAGAACCATCCGACACCTTCCCGTACACCTCCGCGCTGGACCGGATCTCGGGCAGGATCTTGTGATTTATCCTGAAGACCCTGCAACATGACAATAACAATATCTTATTGTGATATAATGGAGTCGGCACTAGTGCTGATGGTGATGGGTACCGGTACTTTTCACTGATAGTTCACCAAATGAGACAGAACGTTCGTAAGAAAAAGCCACATACAAAGAAGGGTTCGACAATGGCATAAAAGACAAATATTTATGTATATATTTAGTACAATGCACGGTCTTTTACGTTCATTAACCCTTTCCGGTCCACAAAAAAAAATAAAAATGTTCCATCAGGTCCACAAAAGGTTTACTGAATTACAGGGTAAAACAATACATCCAGGTTGTTTTTAATAAAACTATATTTATGTTCACAAGGTTGTTTTTAATAAAACTATATTTATGTTCACAAGAAAAAAATGTCGAATGACATTCGACATAGGACTCACTGGAATAAAGTCCATGTCGAATGACATTCGACATAGGACCGGAAAGGGTTAAAAATAGTCGAAATAATCCAATTAAAATTAAAATTTAGAGAGTCGATGAACACAAAACGAACAAGTTACAAAAAGGATAATATATACATTAACATGAATCAAATCGTACACAAGAATATAAGAAAGGAGTATGTATGAGTATATACATATTATCTACTATACATACATACAAGTATAATACAAGCACACAAAAGGCCAGGGCTCAGGAGACCTAGTGCTTTGCCATGCAAAAAGATAATCTAGATCCGGGGCCTCGCCGAGATACCCACGGAAGAGATCATCACCGACCTCGCCCTCCGAGTCTCTAAGGCCCATAAAGCTGTCAAGGGACGGACGTGGCTCTATCTATATCTTGCGCATTTCGACAAAGGCACAGACGCGGGGGAGCTTAAGACTACCTGAGGTTCCTCTTCTACTGCAGTTTAGAAAAAAATCAAACAAAATAGATTAGTATAATTCATCTACTCAATACGCGTAAAACAAACATCAAAACATATTTTTAGAAATCTCGGAGTGTTTGAGAGAAAAAAATCAACGACAGTCACGCTGTGGCCCCGGATTTATGGTTCAAATAAACAAAAGTGCCCTTGAGAAAACTTTCAAAGGGATTAAAACTGAACCCAAATATGTCTGAGACGACAGCATAGTCAATGTAGTCTGGGTACGGGAGCATAGTTCTAGACAGTCGATGTAGTCTGGGTACAGGAGCATAGTTCTACACAGTCGATGTAGTCTGGGTACGGGAGCATAGTACTACACGGTCGATGTAGTCTGGGTACGGGAGCATAGTACTACAGTCGATGTAGTCTGGGTACGGGATCATAGTACTACACAGTCGATGTAGTCTGGGTACGGGAGCATAGTACTACACAGTCGATGTAGACTGGGTACGGGAGCATAGTACTACACAGTCGATGTAGACTGGGTACGGGAGCATAGTACTACACAGTCGATGTAGTCTGGGTACGGGAGCATAGTACTACACAGTCGATGTAGTCTGGGTACGGGAGCATAGTACTACACGGTCGATGTAGTCTGGGTACGGGAGCATAGTACTACACAGTCGATGTAGTCTGGGTACGGGATCATAGTACTACACGGTCGATGTAGTCTGGGTACGGGAGCATAGTACTACACAGTCGATGTAGTCTGGGTACGGGATCATAGTACTACACAGTCGATGTAGTCTGGGTACGGGAGCATAGTACTACACAGTCGATGTAGACTGGGTACGGGAGCATAGTACTACACAGTCGATGTAGACTGGGTACGGGAGCATATTACAACACAGTCGATGTAGACTGGGTACGGGAGCATAGTACTACACAGTCGATGTAGTCTGGGTACGGGAGCATAATACTACACAGTCGATGTAGACTGGGTATGGGAGAATTCAAGTCACAAGTATCCTGTTATCTCATACTTCTTCAACCAATTCCAATATAAGTACTAAGAGACTATTATTCCATTTAATATTTTAAAAACAGGATCAAATCAAATATTACTTACTCGTAATAATAATCAGAAAGAATAAACTGAAATTCTAGTCTGAAGGGCGTTCGAACACTAAACTAGATGAGCTACAGAGATTCTGGGATTCTGTGATTCCTCACTATTATGGAGGTGAGTCCGTGGGTGACATGGTCTGATTTCCATCGGTTAAAGGGGGAGTTTATTAGAGTTCGTAGGATTGAGGCTTTTCAGATGTGAATTTACAGACTTACCCTCAACATTCCTAAGACTGATTGTGTTACAAATGTTGAAGTGCTTGATCGTATGTATAAGGAAATAATATGGATGCTTCAAACTGTGAAGGTCCTCAAGTAACAGTATCTCGGTCAGTCACATAGTTAGAAGTTAACACAATTCATCATCCTGGAGACAGTAAATAGCAAATGAGGCAGAGAACGCCCCATCTCTAGGTTAAGAACTTGCGGAAGTGGTTTCAGTGCAGTTCTACTGAATTGTTCCAGGCTGAAATGAACAGGATAAGGATCGCCATGGTGGTGACCAACATCCAATAGAAGATGGCGCGCCATCTCCCTGATGGATTAGGCAGAGGAGAGAGTGCCAGACTTTCCTATCGCTATGTGCCGTTCACTATCCCTCGTAACTCTTCCATAATTTGAGAAAATGCTTCCTAAATTCAACCTATTCATTCTCACCCATATGTATTATATAATATCTTTAATAATCTTCCGACCTGTGGAATAACAAAAGGAATATGTAAGCGTAAGTGTCCATCGAGAGACTAAAAGAGAACTATGAATACCTGAGGAGAGCCGAGTCCCAGTTGAGGGTCTCCAGGTTCATGAGCAGGGTTCTGGATGCGTTGGTCACGTCCGTGATGTGGAGGCCTCCCTTGGGGCCTCCGGTCAGGTTCTGAAAGTGATGCATCAAATAAATTTACAATTTTACGATACAAGCCCTTTTTGTCGAACATAATACACGGCATTCGGAGTGCCTCAGGATTCTCTATAGGTTCCATTGTTTGCGCTTGTTAATTATTTAGCTACGTTAATGTTCAACATAATTGCGGTAGTTCAAGAGAATTAAAAAATCATAAAAAAAAAAGAATATGCACCAAATACATTAACACGTGGGTGAAATACACGGGGGTGGCAATATATGGCAAAATACAGAATGAAGTGAGTAGGGATGAATGTGAACTGAAAAGTGTGTAATGCGTAGGATAAATAAAATCACACTGAAATGGTTTGGGTATGTAAAATGAATGGACGTAGAAAGACGAACAAAACTAATTAACAATGCAAAAGTGAGTAGGTGTGGAAGAGGAAGACCGAGGGAAGGGTGGTTGAATATTCAACAAAAAATGTCTTTATTATTCCACTAATTTAATCAATCCCACACGCATACCCCTACATAGACAAGCACACAGCAGGTCAAGGCCCAGGGCTGTATCCCGCGCATGGAAAGACAAAGGCCATGACTGTATCCCGTGCATGGAAAGACAAAAAAAACATACGCACAAAAAAATCAGTTCAGAGAAAATTCCCTCGCATAATTCACACACTTATATACTCGTATAGAAAATAGAAAAACACAACAGTGTGGATCAACACCAACACCAACACCTTAATCAAGAATTCAATATTAATGAACAATTTGGAAAAAGGAAAAGGACAAACTCAAGACAAGTATCCGAGTACACGTTTACATTTTAACATTCTGGAGTACGAGTATAGAAACTGAAAGATAAAAACAGTTCAAAGGAAAATACTCTGCGTTCGTCAATCTTCAATTGTGCTCAAAGCATAATATAAACAGAAAAAATAATTGACCGTATATATACTCGCCAATACACAATTTACCCGACCCAACACAGATATATTCTGACCATTAGGGTTAATATCGAGCCATTTATTATTAAAAATCCCATCTTTCTAGAAACAAATCCTTACCCATATGAGCCAAGTGTCTATAGTCCCAAACAGGCACCTGTTGTCGGCCAGCGCGCGCCTCACGGACCGCACGTTGGAGAACAGCCAGCGCAGCTTGGGGCCGGAGAAGTAAGGGGACAGCGGCAGTCCGGACGCCGCAGATACCACCGCAGAGCGCGAGGAAAGGTCCTCGCACAGCTGCGATGTCCTGTTGTCATTCCACGCTGGAGAAATGCACAATAAGAGATTATTATGTGTTCCCTCTACAAGATATTCGCAGTGAGTCCATTACTACATGTCATCTATTGTTAATGTTCACAATGGGCATATTACTACATGTCCTCCCCTGGAGAAATCTACAGTGGGCACAGTTCCTCTCTTGTCTAGATTCACAATAGGCCCATTACTACATGCCGCCTTCTGAGATATCTCCAGAGGGAGTGGTACTAAATGTCTTCTCTTGAAAACATCAACACTGGGGATGCAAACAGGCACGGCCCCATCGATAGCGTTGCACAGATCCATGCGAGTTTGTAATATCGGAACATAATGCTGATCCTAGTGTTCAGGGTTAATGGCTCGAGATTTAGGTCATGCATTGGTTCAATGTATTCCTAAGCAAAAAGTAAGTTACTAAGGTCCTAATACGAGGGTTGCCACTTAAGTTTTGAGATATGGCAATACCAGTGTAGATACGACAAATCAGCACCGTAAAGTTTGACGTTTTTAATGGTATACATACTCAGAAAGTTTTGTCATACGAGTGCTATTTGTGTTGTTTACAGTGACTTGAAAAATTTATCTCAGCCAAAAATGGAATTAAATAGTGAACATTTTTGTGCAATGTATTTTTATGATTTTCGACATGGACTAATTCAACAACAAAATGCCGATCAACTCGCTTCGACTTTTGGTGATGAAGCACCATCCCAGGTCACTGTGTTTCGCTGGTTTTCCGAATTCAATCGTGGTCGTAGTTCGAACGAATTTCATGAAGGTCGTCCAAAATCGGTTGTTGTGCCAGAAAACATCGATGCTGTGCGTGAACTGATATTGCAAGATCGTCATGTAACTTATCGTGAGATTGAGGCATGTTTGGGCATTAGTTCCACTCGCAAACATTCTTTATTGCATGAACATTTGGCCATCAAAAAGATTTGTTCACATGGGATACCGCATAATTTGACAATCGCTCAAAAAAAAGCTCGTGTCGATTGGTCCAAAGAAATGTTGAAAAAATTCGATTGCGGTGCTTCAAAAGACGTCTATAAGATCGTGACAGGCGACGAATCATGAATATGCATATGAGCCAGAAATTAAACAGCAGTTGACTGTATGGGTCTTTCAAGACGAGCCAAATCCAACAAAAGTTGTTCGCGCACGAAGCACTTCGAAGCAAATGGTGGCTGGTTTCTTCGGTATAAATGGTCATGTCGCAACAGCGCCTTTAGTGGAACGTCGTACGGTCAATTCTGAATGGTACACCACCATTTGTTTGCCAGAAGTGTTCGGAGAAATGAGAAAAACCAACCGCCGAAGACGGATCATTCAACACCACGACAATGCGAGCTCTCACACATCGGCTCAAATAAGTGACTTTTTGAGCACTCAAAACATCGAATTGATGGGTCATCCGCCATACAGCCCTGATTTGGCACTCAATGACTTCTTTTTATTCCTACACATCAAAAATAAATTGCGAGGTCAACGTTTTTTGACGCCTGAAGAAGTGGTTGATGCGTTTAAAACGCATGTTTTGAAGTTACCTCATTCGGAGTGGAAAAAGTGCTTCGAAAATTGGTTCAAACGCATGCAAAAGTGTATTGATCTTCATGGAGAGTATTTTGAAAAACAATAAAGCCATTTTCGATGATAAATATTTGTTTTTACTTGTCTGTCTCAACACTTAAGTAGCAGCCCTTGTATAACTAGTTAAATATTAACAGGTTATAAACTAGTCTAGAAGTGTCAGAGTAGAATACAGATAAAGAAAAAGACGTGACTTACATATGGCATTGTAGAGTGGTTCCCCGGAGAGTTTGTCCCATACGATGGTGGTCTCCCTCTGGTTGGTAACCCCCAGAGTCACTATGTCAGTCCTGCTGTACCCTGGAATCCATATATCATATCGTAATAGCTCCGTGTCATAGGCATGGCATGGTCATAGTCCACATTCATATTCACATCAGGTGGACGACCTCTCGCCATAGGTGGATGGAAGACACCTGTGCGCGTATTGTTATATTATTTTTGGTATCATAAAATTTCAATGAAGTTTTAAAAAGAGCAAACTGTCGTAGCATCGAGATTCGTGTCTGGACTCGCCTGCGTCGGTCTGAATAAATGGCTCGTGTGCCCTAACACAGACTGCTCAGAAAGACCCCTTCAGTAAGTTAATGGAAGGCAGAAGAGAACACGCTAGGCAGTGCTAGAGATGTTGAATGTACTGCATAAGACGCTTAAAATAATTAATGCTCAGCACAACTGGGAGCAAACAGCAACAGATAGAGCCAAATGGCGTGGAACTGTTATTGCTAGTTATCAAGGCTGAAGCTCCTTGTCCAATGCCCAACAGGATATGCCTCTCACTAATTGGATGGAGATTGATTTTGTCCCCCATAACAGTGTGGCTGGTGGTGGGATCGCGCTGGATGGGGATTCATTTTGTCCCCCATAGCAGTGTGGCTGGTGGTGGGACCGCGCTGGATGGGGATTCATTTTGTCCCCCATAGCAGTGTGGCTGGTGGTGGGATCGCGCTGGATGGGGATTCATTTTGTCCCCCATAACAGCGTGGCTGGTGGTGGGATTACGCTGGATGGGGATTTATTTTGTCCCCCATAAGAGCGTGGCTGGTGGTGGGATTGTGCTGGATGGGGATTTATTTTGTCCCCCATAACTCCGTGGCTGGTGGTGGGATCGCGCTGGATGGGTATTTATTTTGTCCCCCATAACAGCGTGGCTGGTGGTGGGATCGTGCTGGATGGGGATTTATTTTGTCCCCCATAACTCCGTGGCTGGTGGTGGGATCGCGCTGGATGGGGATTTATTTTGTCCCCCATAACATCACCTTGACATCACCACTTGTATTATACACATATCAGACAAATTAAGCATATACTCGTACATTCCTCGACATCACCAAGAGTATATCAGACAAATATGCCCGTAGAATTGAGTGAATGGCTTAAGTGTAAAAGTAGATACTGACCCATGGTCTCGAGTTTTTCTATGGCCTTCTTGGCGCAGCGGTGCACGGCCCCGAGGATGAGGCGAGGGTCCTGCTCCGCCCAACCCTCCCTGGGGATCTCCTGGCAGATGTCCTCCTGCCAGGAGACCAGCTCCTCGCTGCACTGGCTGGCGAAGACCTGCAACACGATACGCACACTGCAGAGAGATGGTCGTGTACTATTGTCATTTATATTTTACAGATACTCGAATAATACAGATCGGAGCAAAATGAGGAATTCTCTGTTTGGGTAGTATTCTCTGTTTGGGTAGTATTCTCACACATCATGTCGACTTAAGAGTCGAGAGGGATATCGAACGGCGTTTAGTGATAGGAAATGCCATTTCCCTGTCGGAGTAGGTAGAGAGGACAGAGCGCCAGACTTTCCTATCTCGACACACATGCTACGCCCCTTCTACACCCATACACTTTCTCATACAACGTCTAGGAGTTTTCTGATTCCTAAATTTCCTTCTTTCAGGTTATCATTCACTCGATCCAACCACACTTTCCTTTCACACGCCTTCCACTTAGATTTATTTCTGTTTTTCCTTCCTCATTCGTTTGTTCCACGTGCCCTAACCATTCATCTTACTTAACATACCAGCCTTAAGTTCACATTTATCCCTTATCTCTTGACTCCGTATCATGACGTACATTGTCGTTTTATGTATTCTTCTCAATGCAACCATTTATTCAGCTCTTCTCGTCTTTTTCCACGTTCATGTTTCGTTCCCATACATCAAAGTTGGCACCAAAATACTTTTGTGGACCTTGGCAGATTTTGATACTATCCCATACGAGTATACATACATACATACATACATACATACATACATACATACATACATACACACATACACGCATACACGCATACACGCACGCACGCACGCAAACACACACACACACACACACACTCACATACATACACACATACATACGTAAATACGTACGTACGTACATACACACACACACATACATACACACACACACACACACAGACACACACGAGTTTTTTCAGTCGCTTCTTAAATAAGAGTTTCTTCAGTCGCTCTGTCAAGGACGGGGGGAATCTAACATTGGTTCGTAACTGATTCCAGAGTCTCACTGCATGGACAGTAAAGGACGACGTAAAAAATGAAAAGCGGTGTACTAGAAAGGCCAATAAATCTCTGTTTGAGCATAGGACTAGTCCATGATCGGAAAGACGACGAAAAAATAAGGCGAGATAAGAGGGGGCGGCGGGGCAGTTAAGGATATTATACAATAGATACAGTATGTAAAGTTGGCATCTATTTCTCGTTCAACCAGTTCAGAGCCTTCTGTTACGAAGTGATATAGTCGTACTTTCTTAGGTTAAAAATAAATCTTAAACAAACATCTGAAGACGCTGTAATTTGTCCAGCTGTTCCTTTGTAATATCCAAATAACAGACGTCCGCATAGTCCAAAATGGGAAAAGCAAGGATTGTACGAGTAAAATGTTGGTTTTAGCAGGCAGGAATCTTTGCAACACTTTAAGGGAATGAAGGCTGAAGAAGATTCTTCGACTTGCCTAATTTATTTGAACTTGCCATGAGAGTGTTATCTATTAGCACTCCTAGGTTTTTAACAGTTTTGTGTAATGGTATGATAGAGCCGTCGAGTATCATAATATTGGAGAGAGTAAGTCGGTGTTGAATTAACTGAGAAGCTGAGGGCTGCCAATGAGGATCGCTCGAGACTTAGTACGAGTAGAATTAATGAGTAAGCCATGCTCCTTAGTCCACTCGGAGATCGATTGAGATTCAGTGGCAATAACAGGCAATTTACTGAAATTTTATCTTCAGACAACGCTAAGGGACAATTTCTTAACCTACGGGTTGCGACCCCAAATTGAATCGGTTTACAAATTGAATAGATAGCGAAATATTTTTACATCGGTTTATCCTTTCGTGCGGCACCTGTTTCAAATATATTGAAGAGTGTGGCCGGGAGACAATATTGTGTTGACTCCCAGTCATCAAGTATTCGGGTTTAGAGCCACCGGAGTATGCACGGAACTTGCGGTTCGTCATCGCACGTGTTCGTAACACTACCGCACGTGAAGAGACAACAACAATCGCACATGTACTCGGCATGTACGAGGACCTGGAGTACTCTTTCAGCAGATTGGGACGTCTTCAGCCTCATCAATCCAGCCTTCGGGTATATGTTAGATACACTCGCATTGTTAGAATACGGTGCATAACCAGTGGATATGGATAGCAACCAGGCGGATGGCGGTGTAGGCCGGAAGGCTGGCGAGCCAGGTAGCCAGGTAGCCAGGGAGCCAGGGAGCACACTCACCACGAAGCGGACCGCCTTGGTTCCCTCGTCGATGACCCCAATGAGCGGGGGCTTCCCCTCCTTGGTGGACACCATGCTGCCTGCAACAGGAAGGACAATATATTAGTTTCACATTACTACGCGTCACACAGTTGGAGATATGGCGGTGGCGGTGGCGCGGCACGGCGTGTGCAGCGTCAAGAAACAAAAGGCACTTGCAGACAACCCTTTTTGGCAGATCTTATCAACATTAGTAATTATATGAACACTAGACTAGAGTGTTCACTACACTTTTATTATTACTTTAAATTGTTTTCTAAATCTGGTCCACTTGACCCAACCACGTTTTCCTCGGTCTACATTCTACATCTTCCGCGCATACCTCACATAACATATATTCTGACTTGTATTTTCGATAGGTCATTTCTCGTTATCAAGCTCCTTCCTTCTTCATCTTACTCAAAATATCCATTTATTCATGCATTCATTTCTGTGATGTCTTCATTCCGCCTTCTTCGTACATTGACGCTCCACAGCGTTAATGTGATGGCTTCATTCCGCCTTCTTCGTACATTGACGCTCCACAACGTTAATCTTCATTTTATCCTTCTTTTCCCAAGTCCAAGCATCACTTCCATATATCAAAGTGGGCACCGATACACTATAGTATTATATACTGTCATGTTAGCTACTGTCGCCATAGCGCGGTAGTTGTACTATATATATATATAACATCAAGTGCTCCGTCTATTCCACCTTCGCTGCTCCCTGTCGCCACCCTCCTTCCGATGTCCCTTTCGACTCGCCCATCACACGTAAACAGAACTCATCAACCTGCTCCACTGCTAACCCATACATCGCACACACTTTTTACCACACTTTTCTATAACTTTTCATTTCGCTACATTACATTCATTTTCAAATATTTTACTAAACATCTCTCAGTCCTATACCTACCATATACTCGTATAGCCCACTTATCATATTCATTAGATCACCGTTCTTGATATGAAATATTCTAATACATGTATAATATTATGGATACACACACACACACACACACACACACACACACCCACACACACACTGTTACATCGTTCCAAGTGTCAGGGGGTGGGTGTGTCGGATGTCCGTAAGTGATAAAGGCGGTTCAAAAAATTGATTGCTTTGAATGATCCGTTTACCTCGTTCTCTGTCGCTGCCCTCCTTTAATGTCCCTTTCGACTGGCCCAGCTGTCGGCAACCTACGGAATACGGCACGTTTTCTTAAACGAAATCATTAGTTTTTGAGTGGGAAAAACCAAAAACTGTCGCTGCAAAATCTAGCTTTAATTTTGAACGGGGCCTCCAATTGATATTGCGCATGGGGCCAGGTAGATAAGATAGATAGAACAGGGCCTCCAATTGATATTGCGCATGGGGCCAGGTAGATAAGATAGATAGAACAGGGCCTCCAATTGATATTGCGCATGGGGCCAGGTAGATAAGATAGATAGAACAGGGCCTCCAATTGATATTGCGCATGGGGCCAGGTAGATAAGATAGATAGAACAGGGCCTCCAATTGATATTGCGCATGGGGCCAGGTAGATAAGATAGATAGAACAGGGCCTCCAATTGATATTGCGCATGGGGCCAGGTAGATAAGATAGATATAACAGGGCCTCCAATTGATATTGCGCATGGGGCCAGGTAGATAAGATAGATAGAACAGGGCCTCCAATTGATATTGCGCATGGGGCCAGGTAGATAAGATAGATATAACAGGGCCTCCAATTGATATTGCGCATGGGGCCAGGTAGATAAGATAGATAGAACAGGGCCTCCAATTGATATTGCGCATGGGGCCAGGTAGATAAGATAGATATAACAGGGCCTCCAATTGATATTGCGCATGGGGCCAGGTAGATAGATAGATAAGAGTTCCTTTCATATTAGTAAATATGTTTTTATTAAACACCCCCCCCCCCCCAGCCCCATGAGAAATTCCTGGATCCCTCAGTGACACGCGGAGTGTAAAAAGTGCATAAAGGTTGCCGACCAACATCGACACAGTATCGTCCATTATCATTTTCATGCTTTTTATATAGCGCCGTTGTCGTATACACATTAAGTGCTCGGTTTACCCTGTTCCATAACAAATGACGAGTATATACTCCTACGTGTATGTACAGAAGGCCTTGGCATTATTTCAAACCATGTTAAACTCTCCGCTGATGTTCCATAACAAATGACGAGTATATACTCCTAGGTGTACGAGGGCGGTCCGATAAGTACTTAACCTCACCGCCCGATAGCACCACTATCGCAAGAGCAATTTTTTTATCACGTAGTACATTCTCGTTGACAGCTACTGTCAAAATTTCAGCCGAATCGGACGTGTAGTTTTGTTTTGACCGCGTGTGGAAGCGAGCGTGTCCGCGGATTTGAGAAAAATGGAAAAAGAGCAATATCGGTCGGTGATTCGATTCTTGTTTTTGAAACGGAAATCGAGCAGCGAAATCAAAGAGCGCTTGGATGCTGTGTACGGTGACTCTTCTCCTTCGATGGCGACCGTCAAAAATTGGTTTAACGAGTTTCAACGTGGTCGCACGTCGGTTTTTGATGAGCCACGCCCAGGTGCCCCGAAAACGGCTACCACGGAGGATAACGTGACAAAAATCCACGATTTCGTATTGGCAGACCGCCGATTGAAGGTGCGCGAGATAGCTGAGACAGTAGGCATCTCAAAAGACTGCATGGGTCATATCCTGCATGAAGTATTGGGCATGAGAAAGCTGTCGGCGCGATGGGTGCCGCGTTTGCTCACTCCGGACAACAAGCGCAACCATGAGACCACTTCAGAGCAGTGTTTGACGATGTTTAAGCGCAATCCGAAGGAGTTTCTGCGTCGTTTCGTGACCGTCGACGAAACATGGATACACTGTTACACACCCGAGACCAAGGAACAGTCGAAACAGTGGACTTCACCCGGCGAACGTGCTCCGAAGGCGAAGACTGTCCTATCGGCCGGAAAGGTGATGGCTACCGTTTTCTGGGATTTAAAAGGCGTGATCTACATCGACTTCCTGGAGAAGGGCAATACGGTCACAGGGCTCTACTATGCCGAATTATTGGGACGATTCGACGCCGAATTGCAGAAAAAACGGCCCCATTTGGCGAAGAAAAAAGTGCTCAACCATCATGACAACGCACCGGCTCACACCTCCGCCGTCGTCACGACCAAATTGGTAGAATTAGGCTACGAACTGCTGCCACATCCACCGTATTCTCCGGATTTGGCCCCGTGCGACTTCTTTTTGTTTCCAAATTTGAAAAAGTCACTCGCCGGGCAGAAATTTGAGTCGAATGAGGAGGTTATCGCCGCCACGGAGGCCTACTTTGCAGACCTCCAGAAAACGTATTTTTCAGACGGGTTAAAGAAGTTGAAGCATCGCTGGGTCAAGTGTATCGAACTCAAAGGAGATTATGTTGAGAAATAAATTGCCACTTTTCCAAAATTTTTGTTATTCTTTTGTAGGCTAAGTACTTATCGGACCACCCTCGTATGTACAGAAGGCCTTGACATTATTTAAAACCATGTTAAACTCTCCGCTGATGTTACCGAGCCTGACTTACGAGTGTGAAGACAGCCTCTGCGTGTGCTTGGTGCTCGGTCAGTGTTAAAGGTCTCGGTCTCGAGCAGCCATTGTCAGTATCGTTACATTAACGTTGCTCAGAATTCCAACAAAATATTATCTTTTAACCAGCAGCACGCACATCTGAGACGTGACATAACTAGCAGCACGCACATCTGAGACGTGATATAACCAGCAGCACGCACATCTGAGACGTGACATACATAAGTTAAAACTTTCCTAAACTATGATATCCCTACCACAAGACATGCAAACATATCATACATATCGTAGTGCCATCCGCTTGACGGGGGCATCTCTCGACATATTGTATGATATATCATTCGCCTCTTCCATCCACATCCATACACCTTCTCAAACTATTCCAACTATTTGGGTGAAAAAAAACACGTCGAGGTGGTTTGGACATGATGAAAAACAAATAAAACAAATGTATAATCCAATCATAGCAGTTGGACCGAGACGATGGAAAGTTTACATGATGATACGTCAGGAAGAGGAACATAAGGACGTGGAAGAGGGCGTGGAGGAGGACGTGGCGGGAGGAGGCGAAGATAGTATGTCGTGAAAGAAAAATCTGGCGCTCTGTCTTCTCTGTGTACAATAGAGAAATGGCGTGATGGTGTGTATGTATGTACCATATAGGTTGTATCAGTGTCTGTACTGCACAACAATATGTTACATTCAGCATGAAGCTGAGTCGGTCGGGCGGAGGCGACAGAACAAAGGGGTGCCCGTGGGGTGGGATCACCCATTCCGAATGCTGCATGGCCGTCACTAGGTTATACGAGTAGCAGAAGGTCCCACGATCTCTAGCACCAATCCGGCATCAATGTTCTCGTTCAAAGGAAAACTATTTATATGTGTTAAAATGTTCGATGTAAATAAAGCAGAAGGTTCCACAATCCCTAGCACTAATCCGGTAGCAATACGCTCGTTCAAAGGAAAACTATTTATCCGTCTTAAAATGTCCGAAGTAAATAAAGCGGAACGCCCCACGATCCCTAGTAGGAGTACCAGGGCGCGGCGGGGCGGAGCGGTCTGGCAGGGCGGCAATACCATATGCTCATTAAAAGGCTGTCAACACGGTTTGACACGCGCTACAAATGAACGGGCGCCAGAGACAAGTGGTCCTTCAGATTTGCTTCGGATAACAAAACATAACAGACCCACACACGATGCAGAGCGATTTATTTCTATTTTTATCACTTATACATACATACTCGTATTTTGGAAGGATAATTATGTTTTAAGATGTTAGAAAGTGGGTGAACCTTACAATCCTCCTGAATACCTCATAGAGTCATCCTGCACTCCAAAAGAAGTCTTTTCCATGAAGCACAAAATCGATCGATCTAGGCATCCCATCCCGGTCTGTTCGGCCGATCCACCTTAATTAGACGGTCAACGGTCTGAAGTTCCCCAAAATAAAAGTCCTTCGAGATTATGTATCGAGATATTCTCCATTACCGCTAATTTAAGATATTCTTCTTTAGAATTACTCAAGATATTCTCCTTTACCACCACTCGATATATTCTCCTTTAGCAACACTCGGCATATTCTTTATAGTAGCATCACTCGAGATATTCACATTTCGCATCAGCCAAGATATTCTCCTTTAATATTACTCAAGATATCGTATTCCCTTCAACATCATTCGAGATATTCTCCTTTACCATAGCTACACTCGGCATATTCTACGTTATCACTAGTTAAGATATTAATCCTTTAGCATTATTTTTGGTAAGTTGTAAACCTAACTTAGCCCCGCTCGCTCAATGTAAACCTAACTTACTCCGCTGGCTTGATGAATGGCCAAGTAATGATTTTATGCAGAGACATGCATTTGACATGCATTTTACTTCCATACAAAAGGAAAATGCGTTATACTTTAATACAAAATTGATGTATGGAAGTAAAACGTGTACGTGAAAAATGAATGAAATGAGTCGTGTAAATGCGTCCACTAAGAATATTTGATGAGAATATCTGGTGAGAATATCGGATGAGAATATCTGGTGAGAATATCGGATGAGAATATCTGGTGAGAATATCGGATGAGAATATCTGGTGAGAACATCGAATGAGAATATCGGATGAGAATATCTGGTGAGAACATCGAATGAGAATATCGGATGAGAATATCTGGTGAGAACATCAGGTGTGTTGATATATGACAGAATAAGAAATGTTTATTAAGGATCAATGTGAGTTTAAAACTGACGCGTTAAGTAGGGTGAGTGCGAGTACATCACTTTGGGGTAGTTGGGTAGTAGATATGTTGAACGGATAGGTACGAAACACGAGCAAATAAATGTATAGTGTGAGCATATCTGGGATAGAGGACGAGCCGCGGTAGAGGTCGAGCCGCGGTAGAGGACGAGCCGCGGTAGAGGACGACCAAGAAAAATATAAACGTTTACATTTTTTGTAAAATAGTTGAATGTATCCAGGATGTGCTGATTGGTTGGGAGAAATTTATGTACAGCAATTAGTCCGCCAGATATAAAAAGTTTAAGACTATGTACACAAAATAATGAAAATAAAATAAATAGGGAGTACGAAAATGAAGTGTGTGAAGAAATGGAAGTGTGCGACAAGATGTATCGACATGGAGAAAGAGAAGAAAGTGATCCGTGAAAATTTGACGCTCTGTCCTTTCTGCCTGTTCCGACAGATGAATATTTTCATCATCGTTTGGTAAATATTGGCAGAGACAAAGTAAAACATATCGTAAGATATCGAGACAATTAGAGAGTTATCTAACAGATTACAGCCCAACAAGTCGGACCTCGGCCTGCGCAGGTAAACCACTCGATATTATTGGAATTTGAACCGGTACACGCGGGTTCGAGTTAACATGTACTCTGCACCTCCATTCTCACGTCGGATATTTGACTTAGTTAAACGTATTCATTCGTCCAAATACATAGCGGAATTCATGACGTTGGTTCTTAAGAAAATACCTCTGTCTTTGGCGGCACGGAACAGCTCCTCGACTGTACCTGTCCATTCGCAAATGTTGCCTAGCCGAGACACAAGAGAGGCACCTCCTGCCGATTCCGCATCGACCCATTATCATATTTTGTCCATCAATATTAATTTTAAAAAGCGGTGTCTTTCGGCACTTCATGGTATTTAAAAGTTATCGTTCTAGCCCTTGTGACGAGGAATATGACTTGATCTATAGATTGTCCGGTCAGCTATAGAGATACACAACTACGGGTTGACCGATGTAATCAGCTTCGAGTATGAGCAGATCGACACATGTATCTAAAGATAGGCACTTGTCTCAAATCGTGGAGGCCGCGACGCAGGGACAACATGACGCCGTCTCAACTGAGTGCCAGACAATTTTATCTGACACACGTCCTTAGCATCTTCTACATGTATACACCTCTCACATTCACATTTCCTTCTTTCAAAATATCCTTCACTTGATCAAACTATACTTTCCTTGGTCTTCTGCTGTCACGCCTTCCCCTCACATGTGCTCTATATGTTTCTTTTGTTTGTATTCCTTCATTCATTTGTTGTACATGGCCAAACCAGCACAGAATGTTCTTTATATTGCTCAACACATCAGCTGTACGGGAATTTATTAGGATGGACGTTGAGGAGGCGAAGGAAGTATACCACGACAGGAAATTTGGATTACGCCCTCTATGCCTACCCCAACAAGTAAACGGCATGATGGTATATATGAAAGTAATGTAATAAACGAATTTAAATATATAAATAAAAAAATCTAGGATTATTGATAGCAACATAACATAACATAGTATGTATTATACATAATATCTACATAAATATATTTCAAGAACACATTAATTGCAGAGGATATGCGTGTATTGAGAATGATACAATACATGGGGTGACAATGTATATGTCGGAATAAAGTGATGTGTTAAATAAGATAAAGAAGAGCACGCTGAGACGGTTTGGGCACGTATAACGAATGAATGAAGAGAGCGTAACAAAACAGATATATACTGCAAACGTGAGTGGAAGGCGTGTGAAAGGAAGACCGAGGAAAGCATGATTGAATCGAGTGAATTAAATTTTGAAAGAATAAAACGTAGAAAGTCAGAGAAATTGTAGGTGTATGGATGGATGTAGAAGAGGCTAAGGATGTGTGAAGCGGTAAGAAAGTCTAATGCTCTGTCCTCTCTGCCTACATCGACCGGTAATTGGAATAATAGTATGTATGTAGATGAGGACTTTCTAGTCTTACAAAAGGGTTTTCAGAAGGTCTGTGCTAACATCCAGATTGGACAACAGCTGGTAGAAGAGGCCACAGCCGCCACCTTCCGATCATTCGTTACACTTCATTTATTTACTTTTTTGTAATAGTTTTAATATTCCAATAGTGCACATACACATACATCTCATCACGCCACTTCCCTGTCGAGTAAGGCAGAGAGGACAGAGCACCAGGCTTTCCTATCTCGATAGCAAAGTCTCCTTAGCCTTTTCTATGTACTCGTACATCCATAAACCCTCTTACAACTTCTTCGATTTCTATGACTTTTTACGTTTTGTTCTTCTTAAATATAATTTACTCGATTCACCACACTTTCCTTAGACTTCCTCTGCGACGCTTTTCACTCACATTTACAATAGTATTTTATCATTTATTTTGTTACTTATCGCTACACGCCGCTACAATTGATTTTGTTACTTACCGCTACACGCCGCTACCATTAATTTTGTTACTTATCGCTACACGCCGTTCGATGTCCCTCGTAACTCTTCCAATATTTGAGAAAATACAATACTACCTAAATATCAGAATTCTTCAACTTGCTTTAACCTTCCATTCCTCCTTGCTGGGCCTCGTAGTCGAGGATCCCCTCCCCCTCACCCTCGCCCTCGCCCTCGCCCTCGCCATTCTAAAGTCAATTCAGTTGGAAAGCGAAGCTGTGCCATGGAAACAAAAAATAAAGTATAATCTGTTGCACAACAGCAAATTCACCTGCCACACCGCTTTACTGGATCCGATGGCACACCGAAGTGAGACGATCGGAGCACACCGGCATTATTTTTTTTCTCTATTTGAAAAAATAGTGCCCCAGAATACTAGGTCATTCGAGGGTAGTAGCACAGCGCGGGGTTTGAACCGGCGACCTTCCGCACGGCAGTCCAGCGCGTTACCGCGCGGCCACGCCCCTCTTGAATCTTCCATTACTTCTATCACCTTCCATCACCCATAATACGTCGTATTTACTTATCTTTCTATCAGCACGACTTTGGATATTCAAAATGTAAATATTATTGAAGAATAATACGAGTATATAACTAACAAGATTGGATCTCACAGTCTACGAATGAACTTGAAAATAATTTCAATGTTTAAATAAAATTCGCAATCTTATTTGAAAATAAACCGCAAACTGTGAGCTTGTGACGTTACGAGCATCTGCAAATATTGATACTTCGGTCACCGGACCTTGGCGGCTTTCTGGTTTATATTTATATTGAAGTCACACTACCACACCATACTCGTATTTCCCTATCCCTGTTTCCCTCTTGTCAGTTCCCACCTTATATTTAGATAGATATTATATTTAGAATTTACGCTATTAAGGTATTATTCTCTCAGATAATGGAAGATAAACGAGAGATATCGAATAACGTGTAGCGATAGGAGACCGAGTCATTGGAGCACTAAAACATATAAACTCGAACCGGACAGTATTGAAATGTGCTAAGATGAAAGTCCACAAAAGTATATTAGTACTAATTTTGATGTATGCGAGTGAAATGTGGACGTGGACCGAGACTGAAAGAATAAATGGTGTAGAAATGCGGGAACTGAGAAGAATACAAGATGAGAGATGATTATGATTATGTATGACAGAATATCGAATGAAAGTATTAGTCACGAATGCGAAGTTAAGAGTGAAGTGTTGCGCAAGATAAAAGAAGGGACTCGGAGATAGTTTAGGAATGTAAAACGAAGGAATGTAGAAACCCTAAAAAACAAATAAACAGTGTAAATGTTTAGTACAGTACCCGGCGGTAAGTAATACACATGGCTTTGTAGAGCGTCGTCTCTGTCGCACGATGCGCTAACAGTCCGGTACGCGACGACGCGACGGAACACGTGTATGAATGACAGAGACGACGCTCTAGAAAGCCGAAGTTAGCCGATTATGGCCGACACTCTCTTCCTTATCCCGATGTGTATTACTTACCGCCGGGTACTGTACACACGTGAGTAGAAAGCGCGAAAAAGGAAGATCAAGAAACGTATGTTTGGAACAAATAGAACAAAAGAATGACATTTTGAAAAAAAGGAACGTAGGACAGAACTCGTAAGTTGTAGGATGTGGAAAACGCGAAGTATTGTCGCTATAGGAGAAAGTCGGGTGCTCCGTGTTCTGTGCCTACCCCAACAAGAAAATAGTGTGATGATATATGTGTTTTTTAAGAATATGAATTAGTGCACGCATTTCTACACCATTCATTCGGGTTTTTTCAGTCTATCGTCCACATTTCACTACCATAAATCAAAGTTGGTACTAAAATACTGTTGTGTACCATCATCTTGTTGGCAACTGTCCGGGTCCGGGTCAAGTATATTTGTTTTAAAGCCCTATTGACTGTTGTGTACCATCATCTTGTTGGCAACTGTCCGGGTCCGGGTCGAGTATATTTGTTTTAAAGCCCTATTGACTGTTGTGTACCATCATCTTGTTGGCAACTGTCCGGGTCCGGGTCGAGTATATTTGTTTTAAAGCCCTATTGACTGTTGTGTACCATCATCTTGTTGGCAACTGTCCGGGTCCGGGTCGAGTATATTTGTTTTAAAGCCCTATTGACTGTTGTGTACCATCATCTTGTTGGCAACTGTAGAAGTTTATTCCACAGATAAGTAAACCTTCGGATAGTCCCTTAACGGTGAATTTTATTTCTGGCTTCTCCTCCTATTCTTTTTCTGCTTCTCTTCTTTCTTCTTCCGCTACTTTTTCTTCATCCAATTCCATAAGTTCTTCATTCGTAAGTTCTCCAGACTCATGATCTAGTAACTTCAAGTTCTTGTTCACTATCGAATTCTTCAAGTATTTGCGTAACGCTCATCACAATTTTCCCAGATACCATTCATGCACTTCTTTGTCACAGCCTCCCAGGCAGGAGCAATATTTTTGGTACACCTAAGAAAATCGTACTGCTACCTAAACTCTCGCAACGATAGCTCTGTGTCAGCCAGCATCTATAAGTTATTCTGAGATAGTTAGCCTTAAATGTAGCAGTATAACCTTGGTCCATAGGCTGAATGAGTGGAGTTGTGTTTGGCGGCAAAAAAATAATTTTCACGTTAGGATGAAGATCAGATACATTGAGTGGATGTCCGGGTGCATTATCTTAGGGCATCAAAATATTAAAAGGAATTTTACTCTCCACACAATATTCATGAACTTGAGGAATTAAACAATTCACGAATCAGTCTTCAAATAGGGTCTTCGTCATCCATGTTTTTTGATTGGAACGAAAGTACACGGGCAGTGCGCGCTTGTTTACATTTTTGAATGCTCGCGGGTTTTCTGATTGATAAATTACTAAAGGCTCGAGTTTGAAACCCGCGATGTTTCCGCCAAGCAGCAGAGTCAACCTATTTTTTAAAGTTTTTAATTCAGGCATGTTTTTTAGCTTCTATATGGATGTAAACGCGTGTTGGCATTCGTTTACAGAATAATTCCGTTTCATATCCATTAAAAATTTGCTCCGGTAGGTACTTTTTTTCCTCCTTCGTACTGCTTAATTACCATCATTTTGGTTTTCAATTCAATAGCCTTTCATTGTTTCTTGGCATGTTGAGAAATTCACATTTTCCTTGTTGTAGACATTTCGGAAGGGTTTAAAAAATGCTTATAATACCGATCGCGGATTGTGGTCGTAAAGTCGAACAGTCGTAAGTCGCGTACATCGTAAGTCGACGACTACCTGTATATACTCGTACATATTACCATATTATAGATATGTCGTTATGTTAATCCACTTCTAAAAAGTGTACAGTAGCCCAAGTGTCGCGAACTCTCTTATTCTCTACATCCAACGGAGACAACCCAGTCTGAAAGACATCCCTTCGGAAAGGAGTAGAACTTTGAGGTCGATTCCTTCTGCATCGAATAAGTTTGTTCCGAATCGATCAAATAAGGGCAGGTATTATGATTGAACTTAGTGTTAGAAATATATGTTAGGTGACATGGGCTTTAGTTTTAGGAAGTATTTGAAAACAACCATTTTTAGGTGATGGTGTGTCTGTTTGCGAGAGCATCCCGAGGTGACGGTAACTCGACAGGCACAGCAGCTTAGAAGAGTCCGGTCTCCACAGACGGAGGAAAAGATGGAGCTGAGAAATGCTGGACATCCCGTCTGCCAGCACCATCGCAACAACACCGATACAATGACAAGCGAGGATTAGAACTATGTTACGATGTTATTGCAACGCAATAATAATATAAATAAATAAAAAACGTAAGCATAAAAACTTGTTCCAAAACCACTTTCCAAACTGGACTTTATCTCTATCAATCGGAGTACCGTGCTGCGTGTTATGTTACGAGTATGTTATGAGTCCTACGGAACTACAATACAATACGTGCGTGTATCCGTTAATAATAATATTACACTGCAATAGTTCTATTCATTTTATTTCACTCTTCTAATAAACCCATCTTACTGCCCTACTAAACCTATTTCACTCCACTATTATTAAACTTATTTTACTTCTCTAACAAACATATTGTTCTCCAATACCGAAAATACTTTACTCTTATATTATAAACGTATTTGACTTATCTGCCAAATCTATTAAACCTATATTAATCATCTACCAAACCTATTTTACTCCTCTACTAAACCAATTTGACTCCTCTAATAAACCCATTTTACTCCTCTACCAAATCTATTTTACTTCTGTTTTACTCCTCGATTTACGTTTCGATACGTTTTTAGACCCTTTTTAACCATATTCTAGTAAAAAGGCAATTTAAGACGGAAATATCAGAACAACTCGTATGTTTGTTCCGTGCATGAGACGGCATAAACAGGCTATCTCGCCTCTTTTTATATTATACTCGTAGGTTTGTATGGAAATGTCGACACAAAACACCCACTCGTATTTAATAGATTAGATATGTTGCAAACTCGTATATGGGATTAAACGATGATTTTTAATATTTCAAATAAACTAAAAAAAATGTGTTCTGTAGCTAAGGTCATTTTGTGTACGAGTATATACGGGATGGGGCGTCTCACAAATGTGTACACACATGTACGAGTATACATAAAATGGATAAATCCAACATTTACAATTCCAATTAAAGAAAACAGATGTGTAATTATTTTGAGTTATCGCGTGTGTTCAAACCGGTATCCGTTCTGGTACCGAGGTACTGACACTGATGAGAACGCCAATTCATCCTAAATTGCTACTGGAAGTCACAGAAGGTCTGAAGGGAGTTTGAAAGAGATCCACCAGCGTGGCTCCCCATCGCTCGCATCAGAGATAACTTTGAAGCAGAAAGAGCTGTTCGAGACGTCTACAAGCATCCTTCCGGAAGATCGCGGTCCACAAGTGCAACAATAGATTAAATGGTATTGGAGACATACCGATGCTCTCCAAGAGCATCTATGCGGCAAGTGGCCCGTGAGACAGGCAATTCATTTCATTTTTAAGTGCAGAAAATGGAAAAGTTATATTCCAGCATTGACTATGCGCCCACGTGGGTAGATCAAAAGAAAATCTCCTCAGCTGAAGGATCGAAACAGAGACATTCAATCAGTGTTGCGCATGATAGTCTATGCCGTGAGCTACTCGGAAGAGGAATTGCAAAGTAGAAGTCTGAACTGGTAGATCTGGTGTTTTCACACAATCCTGACCGAAGAGTTGAATTATGTGACTAAGTGGTCATACTGGTCTAGAGAGAGTTGGTCATACTGGTCTAGAGAGAGTTGGTCATACTGGTCTAGAAAGAGTTGGCCATACTGGTCTAGAGAGAGTTGGTCATACTGGTCTAGAAAGAGTTTTTCATACTGGTCTAGAAAGAGTTTGTCACACTGATCTAGAAAGAGTTTGTCATACTGATCTAGAAAGAGTTGGCCATACTGGTCTAGAAAGAGTTGGTCATACTGGTCTAGAAAGAGTTTTTCATACTGGTCTAGAAAGAGTTTGTCACACTGATCTAGAAAGAGTTTGTCATACAGATCTAGAAAGAGTTGGTCATACTGATCTAGAAAGAGTTTGTCACACTGGTCTAGAAAGAGTTTGTCACACTGATCTAGAAAGAGTTTGTCATACTGATCTAGAAAGAGTTGGTCATACTGGTCTAGAAAGAGTTGGTCATACTGATCTAGAAAGAGTTTGTCACACTGGTCTAAAAAGAGTTTGTCACACTGGTCTAGAAAGAGTTGGTCATACTGGTCTAGAAAGAGTTGGTCATGCTGGTCTAGAAAGAGTTGGTCATACTGGTCTAGAAAGAGTTTGTCATACTGGTCTAGAAAGAATTTGTCATACTGGTCTAGAAAGAGTAGAATCGAATGACTTCTGATTCTTACATTTGGATTTATTGAGTGTTTAGACTCATGATTTTATTTTCTGACAACACTAACCGGTGACGTTTATTTAAACCTACTGCAGGATTGCGCCATGACACGTATTCACCAGATGAGGAAGACCTTTATTTCCAGCAAGATAGAGTAACCCTCGACTAGCATCGTGAGGCATGGAGGATGTCAAGCGGAGATCCGAAGAAGAGTTGGGATGGAAAGTGTCCCCGAAATATGGACTGACCGTTCTACTTGTTTATAGTACTCTCTAGTAGCATACGAGTATTCTCCGTAGCACTGGAACTGAACTGAACTGAGTGGAAACGTGGACGACGAGAAAGGAGGAGACAAACTTAATGTTGGAGGCGGGTGGTCCGTGTCCCACGGGCCGCAAGGCGCACCAGCGTCTCTATCGTCCGAGAATTGCGGATTAGCGAAAGACTTTCGACAACACGCAGAAAAAAGCTCCTAATATACTTTGGACATGTTGCTAGAAATAATGACGAAAAATCTAAATAAATAGGTGACGACGGGAACAGTCGAGGGAAGGCAAGTAAGAGGAAGGTATCATATGAGACGGACGGAACATAGAAAGTAGTTAGTACATATTTTTGAAGACACCCTGTATATATTTGTGAAATAATATCTTAAAAATTATGCCAAAACACGTTGACACACACGCACAGAGGCCGACACGGAGGTGTGTCGTCTAAAGTTCAAAGGACGGCTCTTAAGTATTAACCGAACGTTCTGCAGAGTGTTGAACTGAAACATTGTTCGGGAATGCATAATGTGGCAATATCTCCGAATTTATTAATGTATTCATGCCAAGTAAATGCGCGATTAGCATATCGGGAGGGGAGGGGGAGGGGAGAGGGGAGAGGGGGGACTGGGGCACTATCCAACCTTGACCACGTTTGGTTCTACACTTTATTTCATTATTTATTTATTATTTAATTAAATAATAAACGATAAGTGTCCTTTACGCGACATAGTCAAACTTAAATAATAAACAATACTTGCCGTAAAGTGTCCTTTACGTGACATAGTCAAACTTAAATAATAAACAATACTTGCCGTAAAGTGTCCTTTACGTGACATAGTCAAACTTAAATAATAAACAATACTTGCCGTAAAGTGTCCTTTACGTGACAAAGTCAAACTTAAATAATAAACAATACTTGCCGTAAAGTGTCCTTTACGTGACATAGTCAAACTTAAATAATAAACAATACTTGCCGTAAAGTGTCCTTTACGTGACAAAGTCAAACTTAAATAATAAACAATACTTGCCGTAAAGTGTCCTTTACGTGACATAGTCAAACTTAAATAATAAACAATACTTGCCGTAAAGTGTCCTTTACGTGACATAGTCAAACTTAAATAATAAACAATACTTGCCGTAAAGTGTCCTTTACGTGACAAAGTCAAACTTAAATAATAAACAATACTTGCCGTAAAGAGTCCTTTACGTGACATAGTCAAACTTAAATAATAAACAATACTTGACGTAAAGTGTCCTTAGTCGTAGGTAGAGAACGACATAGTCAAACTTAAATAATAAACAATACTTGACGTAAAGTGTCCTTTACGCGACATAGTCAAACTTAAATAATAAACAATACTTGACGTAAAGTGTCCTTTACGCGACATAGTCAAACTTAAATAATAAACAATACTTGACGTAAAGTGTCCTTTACGTGACATAGTCAAACTTAAATAATAAACAATACTTGACGTAAAGTGTCCTTTACGTGACATAGTCAAACTTAAATAATAAACAATACTTTACGTCAAGTGTCCTTTACACGACATAGTCAAACTTAAATAATAAACAATACTTTACGTCAAGTGTTCTTTACGTGACATAGTCAAGAAATGTTGTTTTAGTAGTTAATCCCGGGGCTTATTAATCGATGTGTTACCACCGGCAAATGGTTGTTTTCGACGGAGCAGAACCTGGATAACACTTTTCAAGCCATCGCTGAGTTTGAACGATATTTTTCCCATTAAAAAGCAATGTTTTATCAACACACGAAATTCGGTTTTTTCCATTGTTTTGAAAATAGCAAAAGTAGCGTCACTAAAACCACTGTAACTCAATGACACAATGTCAAGAAAGTTTGACACGTAACTTCTAAAGGATGGTACTAACTGAGAATAGTATGGATTGGTGTTAGAGGCGCCATCTGTTGGTTATTCCCGGGACTTATTGATCGATGTGTTAATTCAGCATTTTAAGAAATGGAGTTGCAAATTCCAAGCCAAACTTACAGTAAACGCATTCCGATACAATTTAATATATATTATGTTTGCGATATCATTACTGATAGCAACGTTGTTAAGGTGCTCGCTTTACACCCTGAACTTTCATGTTCGATTCCCTATATTATCCAACAAATAACCATATCAAAAAATATCCCAGACCTTTTATAAATATCTACTTCTGACGAATAACCCTAAATAACCCAACAAGTTGCATTGAACCCACGGAATTCTTGAAAAATGAAAAGTAGAAAGCGAGAAAAACAGAAGGAACTAAGATACGACAGGCAATCCCTCGTGATCAAGTGTGACTATCAGACAACGTGTGGATGGAAGACTACTAGTATACTAAAACTGTCGCACTTCAAAAAGCACAAAGTCTTGACAGAGACGATCGGCATGTTTGATCTTTTGCGGCCTTTCGTCGGGCAGAGTTTATACTTAATAAATTAATGATGAGCAACATACCATATAAGCTATGGAAAAACATTAATTTAGATGTTAAATGACCGATTCGGTAGCGAGTCCGTTTTGCTTAGCGTGAATGCTAACAGTAACAGTAACATCACG
>OX463865.1:70749-134289 GCA_949825065.1 Odontocerum albicorne
TATATATATATATATATATAATATATATATATATATATATATATATATATATATATATATATATATATATTATATATATATATATATATTATATATATATATATATATATATATATATATATATATATATATATATATATATAATATATATATATATATATAATATATATATATATATATATATATATAATATATATATATATATATATATAATATATATATATATATATATATATATATATAATATATATATATATATATATTATATATATATATATATATATATATATATATATATATATATATATATATATATATATATATATATATATATATATATATATATATATATATATATATATATATATATATATATATATATATATATATATATATATATATATATATATATATATATATATATATATATATATATATATATATATATATATATATATATATATATATATATATATATATATATATATATATATATATATATATATATATATATATATATATATATATATATATATATATATATATATATATATATATATATATATATATATCTGGCAATAATAGTGGGTTCTAATCCTGAGAAAGGGCGCCTTTAAGGAGTCTCTTCTCTAAACGGCGCTTTATCAGAAACTCAAAAGGATACTGAAATTTATCAAAACTGTCAAGTTATGCCCATTTATAGTGTAGGCAGAGAGAACAATACATCTCATACGTTATCTTATATTTATCATATCCTTCCCTCAGTTCAATTTTCTACAAATATCTCCTATACTTTTTCTCCCGATCTGCCTCTTCCCTGTTTCTACATTTACAATATTTTGTTATGGAATTCGTTCATTTGTATTATTCATTATACATTACAAAAGAAATCGTTATTGTAATGGAAAGGCGAACTGCAGGGTGCACAGTATAGTATGTAACAAAGGTAAACCCTCTACATAGCAGCACTTCACTAGGCAAGGCACTACACTGTGCTGTGATGGTCTCATTCCTTAATCATTAATGTCATACACAATATTTATCCTACGTTTCGCAAATGACACTACTCTGGTGGCAACAACTGAGTCGGATATGAAGGAGCTCCTTAGACGTGTTGAGAGAGAAAGTGTGGATCTAAGTCTAAGCATAAATCAAAATAAAACCAAACTCATTATGATCGATCGAGCCAGAAAACTCACGAGAACCAGTGCACTGAACCAGGCACCCGCCCCGTCTTGAGACAGCGCGTGAATTTATATACTCGTACCTAGGTTCTAGTCTGAGCGACACTGGAGGTGGCGAGGTGGAGGTCCGAAGAAGAATCGGAATGGCCGAAAATGTTATGGGACGTCTTGTGAAAATATGGAAAGATCACACCATCACAAAAATCGAAAATGAGGCTCGACCAAACACTGATCTTTTAAAAAAATTATATGCTGTTGAAACATGGACCTTGGGAGAATCGGAAAGACGACGATCGACACCTTTGAAATGTTGTGTTAGCGCAGAATGCTCCGGATACCATGGACAGCCATGAGAACAAATGTGTCCATCTAAGCCGAGCTCAAAATAAAGGATCGCCCTCGTCATTGTGTACACGACTTGTCCTGCAGTATTTCGGTCACATCATGAGAAGAGAGCCGAGTAGTCTGGAGATTCTTATGGTCGTCGGAAATGTCGAAGAAACGAGATCTCGAGGAACACCCTCAACTAGATAGAGTGACCTGATCAAGACTGCGGCGGGATCCTTAATATCGGATGCTCTCCGATCGACCCGGGACAGATCCAGGTGGAACAAGACCATTAAAAGGCTCATCGACGGCTGCCGCCATCCTAAGGCACGAGGGGCAGGGACAGGACGACGGAGAGATTTGTCCAAATTAAATAAACACTCAGCTGACATATTCACATTCCGCATTCACACCCTTACACACAACTTATGTACGAGTATATATTTATTTTGTATAATTTTTTTTTCAGTACCGAGTTGAAGCGCCCTTAAGGAAAATTTGTTCTGTAAAGGGGTCCATACAAATTGTCTTTTTATTATTAATCGGAGATCTCAACGTTTAACCTAAAAAACAAGGAATTTAAATGAATATTAAAGCCAATACGTATTGATCACAAACTGCCCCAATCTCCCCGAATACATATGCGAAAAAAATAACACAATCGCACCTATAAAAATCAAAACACGAGATTTAATGTAACGATATGATTTCAGCCCACGTTGGCGCCAACGGAACTAGCGATACGATAGTAGTCAGTGGACCCTCCGGCCAGCACTGAGTACGGGTACTCGAGCACTGCAATGCAACACGCGCGGACTGTTTCAACAGCCACCAGTCAACAGAGTCTGTCGAGCGGGCCTAGCGGGCCTAGCGACTGTCAGTGCGGAACTGCTCCGACCGCTTGCTTACATTATGTGTATGCTGAGGGTCGCGCTATTGGCAGATACGAGTAGATAGTGGCTACGTCACCGGTGACGTCGACTACACACCCACCGCGGGCCACATGGACATTTCTAAATTATATATAATATAATATTTATTTAACGATAACAAAATGACAGTGGGGCACTAAGTCATACTATATATACTCGTATACTCGAACCAGGCAGTCCAAATTGTATTTTTAGCAAAATATAACACACTGATCCAACCATACTTTCCTTGGACTTCCTCTGCCGCGCATTCTACCTTTTTAATTATAAGATCAGTTCGTAAATCCGTGCGTATCTTTGAGAAATGTCGAAACAATGCGAATAAACACATTTTCCTATTTGAATAAATTATATATTTTCCTTCCATTATCAACAAGGTGTTGCCATCTTACAGGTAGTTGTTTTATTCAATTTGTGTAAAAGGATTCCGGTTGAAATAAATGATAGTCGCTCGAACCAATATCTGGAGAGTAAGAGGGATGAGGCAGTGTTGTCTGTGCGTGTGCGATCTAACATTATCACGGTAGAAGATTTTTTTGACCAATGCCGAGCTTAAATGTGAAAGCTGTTGACAATAGACATCTGCATTTATCGTTTGATTAGTTCTAACAGTGCAAAGTGGATGACACCGTACATCTCCCACCAAATGGGCAAAAATATATATTTTGGATGCAATACCCCCTGTGCTGTTGTTAAGGGCTTCTTATCCTTATAAATAGCTAAATAAATAAATGACGCTTCTGACATAACATAACATAACATATGATATGTTACACGTAAAAATGAAAATGTACTTTTATTGCATTTTCTTTTTATTTTGTTGTCTATATATTATATTACTTTCGAGTCTTGTCTGCTATTAGAGTCTTGTTTGCGCTCCCCTGAAGATGAGGTGTGCACCTTGAAACCGGTAGGGTTATACCGTCACAAAAAAGTGGAATAAACAGTGTTTGATAAAAAATAAATTACAATATTACTTTCATTATTCAAAGAGTTCATTTTTATTTCTTTCGTGATTTATATAGCGTCATGATGCGCATGCATGAGTCATGTTGGCCATGCAGAGTCATTTCACGGTCAAATTTCTCACTCTTCCTACGTTCCGACAAGAAAGTCAATCGGTTTTGAAACCGGTAGCCCTCGTATCAATTTTCGTGAAAAGCTTACTGTCTCGGGTCGGGTCGGGTCGGGTCGGGTGTCATTAATAATGATGATACTCGTAAGTAGAGGTGTTTAGTAAATGTGACAAGAAACCGGTCTGGATGGGCAGACCGAGGCCACGAGCCGCCAGCATTGCGCGCCCGAGATAATGAAGGCAGTCCGGCGTCCGGCCCGCCTGTGCCGCCTGTCCCGGGCCCGTCAGCCAACTTCACCTCCATCTCCATCTCGAGTATATATGGTATAGTATCATATTATATACCGACAGGGGCGGGGCACCTAGGACAGACACCCTTCAGTGCACCCCGGAACCGATCGAGTGTGCTCCATTCCACCTAACATAGGGACGCATACAACTATTTAATGCATAAGGTTTTTAAAAGAAACTCAGTGACTGGTTTCAAAATCACCGGTTCAACATTATTTAATATTATTTTTATCTTCTTACGGGTATTGTTCGTCAACACAAATATATACCATCACTCCGTGTCCCTTTTGAAGTAGGCAGAAAACAGATCTCCACGCATTTCCATCAATTTTCAAGATACAAATTAAACTTCAAGATACAAATACAAACAAAGTAACGGAGTCTCCACTCCGCCGCACGTTGAAATCCCGCGCCGAAATGTTCGGAACTCTCAGACGGTAAACGAGCCTTAACAACCAGGCCACGAAGCCGCCTCCTATAGCAAAAGGCGAAATAAAATTTCGGCGATAAATTGCTATGGAAATTCATATATTACAAACAAAAAAGACTTCGTCAACACAAATACGCGTTAACGAATCCTCTAATGTATTCAGAAATGGATGATCATTGTCACCGAGCAATTCCCACATTAACGATAATGTCATACCATTATCTTAAATGGAAAAACAGTATTTTTATTTTACTAAACCAATCACAGTGTATTTGAACCTCCACAATGTTAACATCTAAACAATTTAGTATACAAGAAGCCGAAAATGAAACGAAACATACTGTGACCCTGAAGTAAAAATGAAACAAAACATAAATGTTTAAGCTACTGCGTAAGGTGAGTATTCCAATTTTGAAATACACGCTATCAAAGTCAAACCTGTGGGCAATTGGTACATATATATCATAGACACTTAGATGGGATATTCAATTGACATTTATTTTTTAAACTAAATATTTGTTTTCTACTTTTACACTAGAGTAGCGGGGACGTGCCTATGCCTATCGATGGAACAGAGTGACGTTTTCGTTGGAACTTTGAACATCCTTTTTTCTAGTAATGGATTATTGTTTTTTGTTTTTATTCAGACACCGTCTGTGTCTCCTCGCCGGATGATGTTATTGTTAAGGCAGGAAGAAGTTTTCTGGTGGAATGAAGATGTTGTTTTTCCCGCCGAGCGAGTTTGTCACCATTCTGCAGAAATAAGTAAACTCTCTTCGTAATGTTTTCGACCGATTACGAATTATTATGTTATTAAATAAGAACTTTTTACGAAACAAATGAAAAATCATTTTTTTTAATTTGTATTTGGAATAGGCATGCACTGAAAAATAACGTAATTATTAAATGAAATATTATTTTAATGATGTTTCAAAGCGATAAAATACAACGAAAACCTTGATTTTTATTGACGTATTGTATACATAAAGTTAGTAACACGCGAAGTCAGTGCGACCCGCGACCGTTAACTTTTAAACTTTATACTAAACAAAACATTTTGACATTCCTGTTAGACCCAAATTGACAGAAGAGCGTGTTGCGAAAGAAAACAGAACAACAACGGCGACAAACAATAAACACTGAACGAAGACAATCTCTTAATGAGGATCGGAAATCGGCAAAACCAAAATGAGTGGCGCCGCCAGGCTGAGGGAAACATGCAGCGACGGCAGAGCAGACACGGTATGGTACTCGTACAGTAGGAATGGATAGAATCTAGTATAGTATGTTATGTTATAGTATGTGGCACAATCAACAAGTATTTAGTCATTTCTTTTTGCACATCCTTGGATGGGTTCAGTTTGCAAATATTACGAACAGTTTATATCTACATGGATCACATAACATATATTGTATTGTATTGTTAGCAGCAGTGGTACACGGCGCAGCATTCCGCTCACGTGGCATCCGAAACATCCGAGCGCACGGGCGCTGCATTCCGCTGCGACCGACAAGGCGGCCAAGTGCACTCGATGTGCAATGCATACAGCATTCTACAAGCGCCAATGTTAGTACTAAACATTTCAACCGCTATTGTCGATCCGTAAATTGCTAACCTCCGTGACATTGCATTTAAATCTCCTATCTCCGCGATGTCTGACCTTCTACCGGTGCAACGGCTGTCGTATTCACACTCCGGTGAGGCACCATCAGAAAAAGGGTTACAGCTCTTTCGTTTTCAACAGTCAAATGACTTTTTTGATGCAGTTTAGTTCGATCCCTCGACCGGCAAAGCTGTTATGGGTACAACTATCGAAAGGAATAAGCTACGAGTATGCAAACCTGCTAATTGTTTACAGTACAACTATCGAAAGGAATAAGCTACGAGTATGCAAACCTTCTAATTGTATACAGTACAACTATCGAAAGGAATAAGCTACGAGTATGCAAACCTTCTAATTGTATACAGTACAACTATCAAAAGGAATAAGCTACGAGTATGCAAACCTGCTAATTGTATACAGTACAACTATCGAAAGGAATAAGCTACAAGTATGCAAACCTGCTAATTGTATACAGTACAACTATCGAAAGGAATAAGCTACGAGTATGCAAACCTTCTAATTGTATACAGTACAACTATCGAAAGGAATAAGCTACGAGTATGCAAACCTTCTAATTGTATACAGTACAACTATCGAAAGGAATAAGCTACAAGTATGCAAACCTGCTAATTGTATACAGTACAACTATCGAAAGGAATAAGCTACGAGTATGCAAACCTTCTAATTGTATACAGTACAACTATCGAAAGGAATAAGCTACGAGTATGCAAACCTGCTAATTGTATACAGTACAACTATCGAAAGGAATAAGCTACGAGTATGCAAACCTGCTAATTGTATACAGTACAACTATCGAAAGGAATAAGCTACAAGTATGCAAACCTGCTAATTGTATACAGTACAACTATCGAAAGGAATAAGCTACGAGTATGCAAACCTTCTAATTGTATACAGTACAACTATCGAAAGGAATAAGCTACGAGTATGCAAACCTTCTAATTGTATACAGTACAACTATCGAAAGGAATAAGCTACGAGTATGCAAACCTGCTAATTGTATACAGTACAACTATCGAAAGGAATAAGCTACGAGTATGCAAACCTTCTAATTGTATACAGTACAACTATCGAAAGGAATAAGCTACGAGTATGCAAACCTGATACTTGTATACAGTACAACTATCGAAAGGAATAAGCTACGAGTATGCAAACCTTCTAATTGTATACAGTACAACTATCGAAAGGAATAAGCTACGAGTATGCAAACCTGATACTTGTATACAGTACAACTATCGAAAGGAATAAGCTACGAGTATGCAAACCTGCTAATTGAAAATAAAATGAATTATTATTTTATATCATTCTTAGGTAAGTTTTCGCTCGGAACCAAATTCACCCAAATTGAAATCTGTTCATTTGTTTTTTCAAGCTACACGATTTTTCATAAAACCAATTGATCGCGTAAAGCGAAGGTTGCCTATATATCTCTTTTCAATATAAATATCAAACAAACAAGTTTTTCTCTTTCGAATATCCAGCTAAAATACGTACGCATGGTCATATATCTACAAAAACAGAGCCTTCACGAATATCCAGCTAACATACGTGCGCATAGTCAAGTATCTGCAATAGAGCCTGCACGAATATCCAGCTAACATACGTGCGCATGGTCAAGTATCTGCAACAAAGCCTGCACGAATATCCAGCTAACATACGTGCGCATGGTCAAGTATCTGCAACAGAGCCTGCACGAATATCCAGCTAACATACGTGCGCATGGTCAAGTATCTGCAACAGAGCCTGCACGAATATCCAGCTCACATACGTGCGCATGGTCAAGTATCTGCAACAGAGCCTGCACGAATATCCAGCTAACATACGTGCGCATGGTCAAGTATCTGCAACAGAGCCTGCACGAATATCCAGCTAACATACGTGCGCATGGTCAAGTATCTGCAACAGAGCCTGCACGAATATCCAGTTCACATACGTGCGCATGGTCAAGTATCTGCAACAGAGCCTGCACGAATATCCGGCTAACATACGTGCGTATGGTCAAGTATCTGCAGCAGAGCCTGCACGAATATCCGGCTAACATACGTGCGCATGGTCAAGTATCTGCAACAGAGCCTGCACGAATAAGTATAACAATCATTGACCACAGTACACCCACACCTCGTTTTACAGACCTTTGTTTAACGGGTTTGAAAAAACAATCGATATATTCGCTTTATGTAAAAAAAACACGATACACGGAATATTTTAAAATTGGAATTCAAATGAAGATTTGCGCGAAAAACCGAGATCCGCCCTTGAGCGACACAGAAGACAAAACTGAGATCCACCCTTGAGCGACACGGAAGACAAGCCGAGATCCACCCTTGAGCTACACGGAAGACAAGCCGAGATCCACCCTGTAGCGACACGGAAGACAAAACAAAAAATTTTCGAGAATTAACACTTACGAAATTAGTCGACGCTTTTTCACTTTTTGATAAGGACATTAAAATTGTAATTGAAAATAATCCCGATGAAAAGAGAAGCTCAACATTGAATGATATTATGATTGTTATAAGCGCTTGAAGAGGAAATAATTGGATGAACATTTCCAGCCAAGTCCTGCTTCCCGACAAACGTTTCCAGCCAAGTCCTGCTTCCCGACAAACATTTCCAGCCAAGTCCTGCTTCCCGACAAACATTTCCAGCCAAGTCCTGCTTCCCGACAAACTAATTTTAAAAATTTTCTTATTCTTCATTAAAAATACCGCAATTTATATTTAATATCTACTTACACGTTTTCTCTGTTTTATATACTCGTATAATATTTCAGAATACATTCGAGACGTTTCTCAAACATTTCATTGATTCTTATCTTAATATCATTCACTTGACGAACATTTAATATGTATTTATATGGAAAAAAAATCGATATACGGACTTTTCAGGAACGTATCACTTCCATAAAGCGATGCATACGTGTACAGGGAAGAACCGGGGGGAGACAAATTACAGTGGCGTTTATCAGCGATGATAACAGGAGCCGAATTTAGCATATCCTCGAGCACGCAGCGCTGATAGCGCCTACACTATAGGTATGCAGATAAGGACCCTTTCATTAGCCCATCTAATGGGTGTCCTGTACAAATATTGTAAAAGCGTCGGGCAAACAGGGTAATACGGCATTGTGATGGCGCGCACCGAGGTAAGTCTTCGAGGTGTAATCTGAAGTATGAAATCGTACTCGATCACGGGGTATAGCTAGGTAGATACAGGCGGTGTCAGGATAGCCAGGTAGATATAAAGGCGGTGTCAGGATAGCCAGGTAGATACAGGCGGTGTCAGGATAGCCAGGTAGATACAAGCGGTGTCAGGATAGCCAGGTAGATAAAGGCGGTGTCAGGATATCGTCAGGTGAAGATGAACTAAATTATGTCAAAAAATATATATTTGTAATTGTAATAGATACAGGAGAGGGGGGAGTAGTGGCTAATAAGAGCAGTGGGTTATTAAATGTCAACATTATAAATTCTCAAGTTAATATCAAAAATAATCCTTAGCTTAATATGTTTCCCGTTCAAAGACCATAATTTTGACGTAATACTCGCCCTCGCCCTTATCAGCCAATATCCCCCCTCCCCATATCCTGTGCCTATTACAATTAGAAAAAATATAAATATTTTAGACATAATTTAGTTAATCTTCACCTGACGAGGAAGACGGAGGTCTTTGAGACCGGTAGTGAACTCAAATAAAACAGTGGAGTACAAAAAAAAGTTTTATTTGTTTTATTAAAAAGATCATGTCTCCCTCCGTTTGCAGATAATTCAGAGAATTTATAGTTTCTTATGAAATAAATATATGAAATGGGCAGTCAGTCTTATTTGAGTTTACAGCCAGAGCTCACTATGATTGCGCTCTACAATAGACTACACTACTTATAGTATTCAATGTTAGCGCTCAATGGACGCCATCAACTCGATATCGCTCACTTCCCAGGAACACCATCGTTTGAATGAATAACCGGGAAAAATCCCATTAGAAAGAAATTCATACTATATGAGAAATGTCTCATATGAGAGATGTAGCAAAATTAAAGTTTATGATTATAAAAAGAGATGTGGTAAAAAGTGTATACGATTTATGGGTAAACTCAGAGAAACTGGAACATGTTATATGAGTTATGTTATCTGAACAGTATGATTGTGTATGTTAACGTGTGATGGGGGAGTTGAAAGGGACATCGGAAGAAGGGTAGCGACAGGGGACAGCAAAGGTAGGCGGAGCACTTAATGTTATAACATATACAACCACCACGCTATATCGCCAGTAGCAACAATGATTGTGTATGTTAACGTGTGATGGGGGAGTTGAAAGGGACATCGGAAGAAGGGTAGCGACAGGGGACAGCAAAGGTAGGCGGAGCACTTAATGTTATAACATATACAACCACCACGCTATATCGACAGTAGCAACAATGACATTACTAATCTAATACATAATAAAGTGTGTCGGTGCCCACCTTGATGTATGGAAGTGAAACTTAGACTTGGCAGAAGGATGAGAGTGACATTAACGCTGTGGAGATGCGTGCACTGAGGTAAATTTGTGTCAATGTTTGAAAGAAGGCGGAATGAAGACATCAGAAATGAATGTTTTAAACTTTAAGATGGTTTGGACATGTGGAGAGAATGAATGATGAAAGAATATACAAGCCAAAAGTGTGAGGTGTGCGTGGAAGAGATAGACCGAGGGAAACAAAGCTGGACCGAATGGAGCAGATTTAGAAAGAAGGTAAAGTGAGAAGTACGAATAATAAAAGATGAAGGAAGGTGGAGGAGGTGCAAGTTGTGTGCGGAGATCTCTTCTCTCTGCTACCCCTGCAAGGGACTTGGCGTGATTGTATTTCTGATAAAAAAAATTGTATGATACAAATACACTAAATTATTTTCTAATAAAAGAATTTGTTATTTTGTCAGTACTGTTTTTTTAATAGCATTTATAATTGCATTTTTCAATAAACATATCCGTATGTGTTGAAAAACATCTTCCGGTACATCAGTACATACAGGATGCCACACTACAGGATAGATAACCCCAAAACTTGGTCGATGTATTCATAGCTTCCAAAGATATCTTCCGGTACATCAGTACATACAGGATGCTACACTACAGGATAGATAACCCCGAAACTTGGTCGATGTATTCATAGCTTCCAAAGATATCTTCCGGTACATCAGTACATACAGGATGCCACACTACAGGATAGATAACCCCGAAACTTTGTCGATGTATTCATAGCTTCCAAAAATATCTTCCGGTACATCAGTACATACAGGATGCCAAACTACAGGGAGATAACCCCGAAACTTTGTCGATGTATTCATAGCTTCCAAAAATATCTTCCGGTACATCAGTACATACAGGATGCCACACTACAGGATAGATAACCCCGAAACTTTGTCGATGTATTCATAGCTTCCAAAAATATCTTCCGGTACATCAGTACATACAGGATGCCAAACTACAGGGAGATAACCCCGAAACTTTGTCGATGTATTCATAGCTTCCAAAAATATCTTCCGGGACATCAGTACATACAGGATGCCAGACTACAGGATAGATAACCCCGAAACTTTGTCGATGTATTCATAGCTTCCAAAAATATCTTCCGGGACATCAGTACATACAGGATGCCAAACTACAGGGAGATAACCCCGAAACTTTGTCGATCTATTCATAGCTTCCAAAAATATCTTCCGGGACATCAGTACATACAGGATGCCAAACTACAGGGAGATAACCCCGAAACTTGGTCGATGTATTCATAGCTTCCAAAGATATCTTCCGGTACATCAGTACATACAGGATGCCACACTACAGGATAGATAACCCCGAAACTTTGTCGATGTATTCATAGCTTCCAAAAATATCTTCCGGTACATCAGTACATACAGGATGCCAAACTACAGGGAGATAACCCCGAAACTTTGTCGATGTATTCATAGCTTCCAAAAATATCTTCCGGGACATCAGTACATACAGGATGCCAGACTACAGGATAGATAACCCCGAAACTTTGTCGATGTATTCATAGCTTCCAAAAATATCTTCCGGGACATCAGTACATACAGGATGCCAAACTACAGGGAGATAACCCCGAAACTTTGTCGATCTATTCATAGCTTCCAAAAATATCTTCCGGGACATCAGTACATACAGGATGCCAAACTACAGGGAGATAACCCCGAAACTTTGTCGATGTATTCATAGCTTCCAAAAATATCTTCCGGGACATCAGTACATACAGGATGCCAAACTACAGGGAGATAACCCCGAAACTTTGTCGATGTATTCATAGCTTCCAAAAATATCTTCCGGGACATCAGTACATACAGGATGCCAAACTACAGGGAGATAACCCCGAAACTTTGTCGATCTATTCATAGCTTCCAAAAATATCTTCCGGTACATCAGTACATACAGGATGCCAGACTACAGGATAGATAACCCCGAAACTTTGTCGATGTATTCATAGCTTCCAAAAATATCTTCCGGGACATCAGTACATACAGGATGCCACACTACAGGATAGATAACCCCGAAACTTTGTCGATGTATTCATAGCTTCCAAAACGTAAACCTCCATATCAGGATCAGGTGGCAACATTAATTCATGTTCATAATAATCTCTTATAATGCATTTTACTGCACGCACGCGTATACCTATATATTATCTACTCGTATAATTCCCAGATCCAAAGTTCGCAAAAATACTGTACAATTTGGAGATAAAAAATTAACTTGAACACGTTTCAGCTCGGACTAGTGAGTGGTATGTTAAATTATGTACGAGTACTTAGCAATTATCAATATAAATAAGATTGTTTTTATCTTTTCGTTTGAGCGTCCAATTTCATCAGTCATTCATCTTAAGATAATGCTTGTCATTCGAGACCGTTAATTTGGATGAAAAATATTCGTTATACTGACATATTTATATTTCGTTAAAACGGAATTTGTTCAGCATATTCTTTTATGTGCAGTATCCTGCGGTAAGTAATACACATCGAGCTTAAGAAAGAGACTGTCGGCCATAATCGGCTAACTTCGGCTTTGTAGAGCGCCGTCTCTGTCATTCATACACGTGTTCCGTCACGATTTGTCAATCATTATGGCCGTCATCGTGTGACAGAGACGACGCTCTACAAAGCCGATTATGGCCGACAGTCTCTTTCTTAAGCCCGGTGTGTATTACTTACCGCCGGGTACTTGTAAATTCGTTCGATTCAACACAAAATATTCGTCATTCGGAAAATTTCGTTACATCGGTATTCGTTATAATGAGATTAGACCAACTTAGAAACGAAAAGGCTTAGAAACAACGTCAACACTCTTGAGGAATAATATTAAGAGCTAAGGTCTGGAAGCGAGGTGTTGCGGATGTTACTGGGCGCGCTGCCGCGGAAGTCGCTGCAGATACTGCTTCGGACCGAGAAGCAATTCCATTCGTTCGCATGGAACTCCTCGACATATCCCAACCGACGATGCGGACATGTTGCAGAGTGTGACGCGGAGAGAATATTACCTACGGCCACAGTAATCGACCATTCGAGTGAAGAACCGTCAGACAGCTCACAGTTGGCCATCGCACGTATTGGAGATACAACTACATGTGGAGAGCAAACAACACTCGCACACGTATTGCATTACAATTTCGTCATATACAGTAAACTCTAGCGAATTTACTGTCATGTGTCAATTTCTTCCAACCATCCAGAAAGTTTATTATCTTAAAAATAGCAGGCAGGTATTTTAAAATACATCAAGTCCGCAAACCCCGGGTTGGAAGTCCAGCGTCTTCACAACCAGGTCACGGAGATTATCAAGAAGCAACAGAAAGATATCGATCAATAATTCCCTGGACTAACTACTAAAACAACATTTGTTTGCCAAAATTCTTCTTTATTCATCAACATACTCTCCTTCAAGAGCGATACATTCATTCCAACGCTTTCCTAACTTTTCTAAGCCAGCCGTGTAGAACGATTTATCTTTGGTTTCAAAATAGGCATTAGTTTCGAAAATCCCTTCTTCATTGGAGCCAAATCTCTTTCCCTGGAGCAACTTTTTGAGGTCTGCGAACAGTCAATAGTTGCTGGGGGGCAAATCTGGAGAATACAGTGGGTGCGGAAGCAATTCGAAGTTTAACTCATGCAATTTGGCCATCGTTACCATCGACTTGTGACACGGTGCATTGTCCTGATGAAAGAGAACTTTTTTCTTCTTCATATGGGGCCGTTTTTTTGCAATTTCTGCCTTCAAACGCTCCAATAACGCTATGTAATATTTGCTATTGGTGGTTTTTCCCTTTTCAAGGTGATCGATGAATATTATACCATGCGCATCCCAAAATACGGAAGGCATAACCTTCCCGGCCGACTGTTGAGTTTTTGGTCGCTTCGGACGACTTTCACCGGCTGCTCTCCACTCAGCTGACTGTCGATTTGATTCCGGAGTATAGTGGCGAAATAAACTCCTGTTCATTTCGCGTAAACAGTGCCAAACAGCGCTCTGAATCATCGATGCGTTGTTGTTTCTGTTCCATTGTGAGCAAACGCGGCAACCATTTCGAAAAAAGCTTTTTCATGACCAAATGTTCATGCAAAGTTCATGTAACTCAATGACACAATGTCGGAATGTCATGAAAGTTTGACACGTAAGTTCTATAGGTTTGTACTAACCGAAAATGGTATGGATTTGTTATTAGAGGCGCCATCTGTCGGTTAGTCCAGGGAATTGTTGATTGATACGTCATATTCCTCGCCTCTGGTATTTTGTAATTCACCACCTTTAATGGACCAAGGTTTATTTCTTGATGGCAATATCTCCCGACCGACCGGACAGGAAAGGTTAAAACACAAACAGAAAAACATTTAAATAAATCAGACCAAACCAAAAATATTAATTAAAGTAGATAAGAAAGAATTTAAAAGAAAATATACAGCATTTTTTTTAAATAATGAATGGCTTGAGAGATGAGAAAGATGGGAGAGATAGGGAAAGGAGCATAGAAAGGTATATACGAAGAAATACGCTTTATTCTTGAAGAAAGACATTTATAATGATTTTGATTTTAAGTAGATTTTGAAGCAAACCAATAAGAGTTCGCGGCTTATAGCAGCTGGATCCATAGTCCAACGGAACGAACACAGAGGTAAAGCAAACTAGAGACTTACCATCGCCGAAGTCCAGGATGCTGGGCTTCCTGTAAGGGATCATGGCTGCTGCGCTGCTAAGGGGTTCCTGCGCGAGTCGGGAGAACCTACTGCCCAGTCACTGGAACAATAAAATACAGTCGTCATTCACCTTGGACCCCGGTAAGTACTAACATTCACCTTGGACCTCGGTAAGTACTAAAGTACTTACTTTGACAAATCACCCTTCTAAAGCATTGTTTTTCAACCTTTTTTTAACCATGCGACCCCCCCCCCCCCCCGGATCGGGAGATCGGGACCCCCCCTATACGTAGTATAACAAATAATGACTTGTAATGAAACTATGGGGGATACACGAAGACTAAATAAAGTGAAACCATAACAGTTGCAACTCGAGCAGGTTTCCAGACCTCTTTAGGATATGTATCCTAGAGCAGTGGTCCCCAACCTATGGGCCGCGGCCCGGTACCGGGCCGTGGACCAAATGGTACTGGGCCGCGCAAGGGCCTGCTTAAAAATCAAAATTACTTTTGAAAAATCGAACATACCCAATAAAACTTAATTATAGCTAAAAATAATTATTCCGTTGAAAACCCCTTCACGCTAAGTTACCACCGACCTTCCGACAATACCTTCGAAATAAAACAACACCACACTACCATATGCATGCCGCATGCGGAGTTGTCCATGATTCCGAAGGCGGTCTTGCCGTAACTTAAACAAGGCAAATACTATATATTTTATATACTTAATACATACATAAGATGTCAAAAGTCGTCCTCTGTCTATCGATTGAGATTTGAGATCTTATCAATACTTAAAAAAGTGAAAATCGGGATATATACTCGTACTTAACTGTTGGAAGCTTCCTTATAGGTACGAGCTGTACACTGTACGGGACGTGGCTCTTCCATTTCAATATGTGTCTAAATAATAATGTACCGGGAGTCTGGTCTGGTCTGGCAGAGCCAAAATAAACACGATTCAATGAAAAATATTAAATCAAAACACATAAAACTTCAACATCAAAACTTTTAAAGAAAATAGATAAATAACTTTCAAGTTAATATATCTGCAAGATATCAGAATAACATTAAAATCCCGATATTTAACCCTAAGCATTCTCAAAATAAATTATTTTCTCTATCTTGGAAAAAAATACTTTCAACCTTCCGTTGAACCTTAAAAATATTGAAAATACCCATCAATCCAAAAGAAAATTAAAAAATTATCTGAAACTTAATAATCCTTCATTGTTATTATATATTTTTTCTTCATTTTTCCCACAAACCTTGTATTTTCTCTACTATTATTTGTCACTATAACTTATGTCCCACAGTTGTAAATGTTATTATTATATATTGTACAAATATATTGTAATTAATTTTTTTTTAAAAAACTACATTCAATGTGTCCCCCCTCCCCCCCAGTGGGCCGCGGTAAAATTATGAAACGTTGACCGGTCCGCGGCGACAAAAAGGTTGGGGACCACTGTCCTAGAGGGAAGAGATGATGATGATGATTTGTTGATAAATAATAAAACACGTTAGATCGCAATGCGGAAAGAGAGTGGAATTTTATTAGTAACGTATCATTCAAATACGGAACTGGCGAGACAAGCGTGGTGCGTTCTCTCTCTAGTATGGAATGCGGTCCGCTCGGCTATGGGTTGAATGGCCGGCGTGTGACCTTCGGACTTGTTTATTTAAATTTGTCGAGGAATGCGAAGGTCATTTCATCGGTCATTGACCGTATGTATGAACGCCCACAGTATTTCGAGTGGGCGACCGCCACACCTCCTTCAAATCGTAAGCGCAGTTTTACAGTTTCCCTCTTCCCGAAGAATAACGCATAGACACAGAGGCGGAACCAGATTCAGCGCGTCACCTCTTGATATATTTATGACTACTCTAACGTACTCGTATCTATCACAAGGCGACTAGTATCATTTATAATTACTGATTTAATAATATCTGACTGAGATTGAGCACTTCAAATTTGTAGATTATAAATCTTATACCATATCAAAAATGACTTCAAAAATTTACTTTAAAAATTATATCGGGCGTCATTTTGGTTAGGATAAAATTTGACATTTCATATTTGTTGACATTCGAGCAATGTTCCTCTTCTTCCTCATTGCGCGCTCAATCCCGAGCGTCGTGATCCTCCGCTGCGTCTGGGACTCGGTGCACCACCCGTCCCCGTCCCCGTCCCCGTCCCGCTCTCGACTGGTCCTTAAAGAGGACGCTGTTAATATTTCTGACAATAACAACAAAGTGACGCTTCCAACCTTGTCAGAAAGAAGAAAGATGTTCGACTCCGCAACATTGTCGTCAGCTCGAATTTTAATAGTCCGGAACGAGCTCAGCTTGTCAAGCTACACGTTCATTGTAGGTCCCGTAGCGAAGTGATTGCAACTAATTATTTGCAAAACTCTTAGATACTAAGACTTGGCAGATTAAGCAATCAATATGGGCATTGTATGGATTCTCATGTGACGTTGACTATACGAGTATATAGGAGTAAAGTGAAGAAGTTGTAATTGCCGGGATGAATTGATTGAATTGTATAGGTTTACTTTGTTGTGCTGTTCGACTGGTATTATCTGTTTGTCCTATTGTACTCGTATAACACTGCCTACTGTCAATGCTAAATTTTATACATTGTTTTTTTATTAATCTTTGTAGCAAAAAAGTAATTTGACAGTTGAAATAAACACGGCTTAATAAAATTAGGATTATTTTACTGCGTGTTGTCGGTCTTTCGGAAATCTCCAATTCTTGGATGATAGAGACGGCGGTACGCTATACTTTGTGGTCCGTGAGATACGGAGCATCCACCTCCAACAGCACATTTGTTATGAAGCGCTCCACGATCCAACAACGCGTTATTATTATTAAAGCGTATTACGATTGTCAGTCTTTAATTTTTATAAAAAAATCATGAGGGGCGAAACCCACTTCGTCCTCAACGGTTATGTTAACAAACAAAATAGCCGCTGAAAATCCACAAGTGATTCATCAGCGACCATTACTCGTACAACTTCGCAGAGTGGCAGTGTGGTGTGGAATTCGGTGACTCTGTATCTGTAGGTGACCGCTACCGTGCCACGATCGGAAACTTCCTGTCATATCGATTAAATAAACTGATTTATCAAAGGTTTCGGCTTTAACTTTGTGAATCTCTATATTAGAATGTTTAATAATAAGTTACTTTGTTATCCACTAATTTCGTAAATCCCCGCTACACGTTTTTCTACCTCCTATTTCGAAGCTCTCTTCAGACAGAATGATCCCGGTTTGTTACGGGGGCAACGCTTATACTATATGTGTCAGACTGGTGTCGTGTCACTTTACTACGGACCACCCGCATCAAAAGCGTGTGTGGTATATTTATGGAAAGATTTGAATTTTAATAAATTAATTGAAATATTGAATAGAAATATTTGTTGTGAATTCAAGAATATTAATGCAAAGGATAAATGCTTAAGTGTTAAAACTTTTACTTTTGGTTATTTATAACTGTTTTGTTGACCGACAAATGGTTGTTTTCGACGGAGCAGAGCCCGGATAACACTTTTCAAGCCATCGCTGAGTTTGAACGGTATTTTGTCCCATTTTTTTTTTTTTTTTTTTTTTTTATTACACATGACAAGAAATATACACAATTTGAGAAAAAAACAACAGGTAATTTGATTTGGACATATAATTTTAATGGATCTGGGTTTGTTGCCTTTCATTTGTCGTATCCCCAGTAAACTAGGCTTTTGCCTGTATCTCACTGAGGATATTTAGCATGAAAAAATAAATCGATACTTCTTTCCGATTTTTGATAACACAAAAAACCCCGTTGCACGCTCTCATCAACCTGACAAACAGTGACACTTAACTACAACTGGAAACATCTTGCGAAACTCAACTCCTCACACATTATCGCTCCAGAAAGACCAAAAATATTCATCCCACAATATACTGCACACAATCATAAGAACAAAAATCAAAACAAACTCAAAAACAAAAAAAAAAAAAAAAAACAAAAACAAAGAAAAACACACAGAAACACAAATACAAAAACAACCAAAATTAAAACAACAATAAGAGACCCACACTCACGAGCTCACATAAATCCTTTCCACTCGTCATTCATCCTGAAAGCCCAAGTACTCAAAATCCTGTCGCAATAACAACCACGCTCCGATCGACTGTCTAAATGGTTTTCCTACCTTTACTTTTATTGAAGTCGGCACGCCATTGTATGTAATGGGAGCCAAATAAGCATATTGCCTTTGGGCAAAATTAAAAAGCTATGTTTTATCAACACACGAAATTCGGTTTTTTCCATTGTTTTGAAAATAGCAAAAGTAGCGTCACTAAAACCACTGTAACTCAATGACACAATGTCGGAATGTCATGAAAGTTTGACACGTAACTTCTAAAGGTTGGTACTAACTGAGAATGGTATGGATCTGTTGGTCAGTCCCGGGAATTATTGATTGATACGTTATATCTCTAATGTATTTATGACTGTTTTGTTTTGCTAGTGGCTTTGTATGGTATATCTCTAATGTATAGTATTTATGACTGTTTTGTTTTTGCTAATAATGGCTTTGTATGGTATACTCGTATCTCTAATGTATCTAAATTCATTGTTTTATACCAGTTTTGCGACATATACAAAACTTGAGCTTTACAATCTTTAAAATAATGTTTTGTCTCTATTATGTTATGCGGTTGCAGTAAGATGACACCAGTCTGACAGGCAGGTGAGTGAGCCCTGTTCTCATAACAACGGATCGAGGGAACGGATCACAGCCTCGGGACATGAGATGTACTCGTATGTTAGTATCAGCAATATGGCGACACATGTCACACAGCACGAGTCACAGTCGAATGTTTCCAGACCGATTCATTTACAGAAGCGTGTCGATGTCACGACTTACTGACAACACCTCCAGATTGTTTTCTGTTGTGTTACTTTAAAGTGCCTGTTTATGCCGAGAAGGCAACGTCGATTGGACAACGAAACAATATACTCATATACTATAGTATAGTAAAGCCATCGGTGTTGTGCGCAGAATATGTATGCTACATTCCCACTAGTCCCAGTGAATCTGTGAAGAATGTAATGTCGATTGCCAGTCTTCAAAGAGTTTTTATCTTGTTTCTTAAATACACTATTTATAGTTAAGGCATTAACATTGTAATTTGTTTTATCAAACACTGTTTATTCCACTTCATGTAACGGTAGAACCCTACCGATGTCAAGGTTTTTACATCATCATCGGGGGAGAAAAAATAAGACTCTTGTTTGTGCTCCCCTGATGATGAGGTGAAACGCTCGAAACCGGTAGGGTTATACCGTTACATAAAGTGGAATAAACAGTGTTTGATAAAACAAATTACAATAAATAAATAAATAAAGCTAATTTTTGACCATCCTGTAGATCCATTCCATAGTATTTAATATGTGACAGAATACAAAAGAGATTTGGAGCGAGGCGCCTCTTACTAACTACGAGTATCAAAGATAACGCCGAATAAATGCTGACAATCTCCTCTAATGATGTAATGATTCCAAAGTGTATAGAATCAGGCATTACGAGTACCAGATACAAGAGTACCAGATCATATACGACATAACAGCACCAACTGTTACCGACTCGACAAACTCCCTAATCTCGGGGGGCACTGTGCACTCGCACACTCGAGGCAATATGATAAGACAATATTCTATATCATAATCTTAATCAATATAAATAAAAATGTAAATGTTCGTATGTTAAATATCTCTAATCTCCGAAAGTTCTTCATTGATTGCTTTGAAATTTTGACAAAAGGTTGCATTCGTATACAAGCATATTTATATATTTTTTTTTATACACGGTTGTATATACAAAAGTATATAAAAACAGACGAAATAACGGGAGCGCCCCCTGCAGCGACACACGCAAACTAAACAATTCTGATTGAGAGTTATGTCACATTGCATTTTCGACGTTTCGGAATTAATATTAAATAATTAAATATTAAATATCTATATAAATAAAAATGTAAATGTTCTTTAATTAAAAATCTCCGAAAGTTCTTCACGGATTGCTTTGAAATTTTGACAGTTTCATTTTGATTTCGAATATTAAATAATAAATATTTAAATAATAAATATTAAACTTTCAAATACGTCGTGTTGAAAAACAATCGCCATCTGTTTGGACGTAAAAACACTCGCTATACTAAATAATTTATATGTCATTTCGTAATGTGCGTCGTTGACATCTAGCTCTAAAGAATATCTGTTTCACTTAATTTTTTTAACTTTTTTTTTATTTTTCAGTGCAATTAGCGGTGAAATAGAATTGTGTTGATTGATTTTCATTTGAATTCAAATCATACCGTGATTTGAATTCAAATGAAAATCAACCGAAATTGACGTCTTGGAGTGACGCGATCATGTGCTTCAGCGAGACGGAGTGATGTTGGTATGTAAACTTTTGACAAATGTCACATTTGATTTTAACAAACTGCCACATTTTTGCTAACTTGTAACAAGATGTATTAATTTGTCATTATTGTTAGTTTTTTGTAATGTATTTACCTAATTAACTTGCTATTTATTAGAATCGAGCCTTATGTTAAAGTCGATAAAATAATTAAAATTACTGAACGTCGTTACATCGTTGTATTGGGGCAAACTGTCTTAGGACTCATCCTAGAGTTTCCGAAATATAATAACATTATTCAGAAACATCAAACCGAATATGTGATTAATTTGATCCATTTCTTCCAGAGATGCCAAGAAATGTACTGAGGAAATCCAGTAAGCCAATGAACCAATAACTACCATGATGATGCGGTAGATAAATCCAGTAAGCCAATGAACCAATAACTGCCATGATGCGGTAGATAAATCAATTGCTACGTTTTTCTTATTTTTCTTTTCGGCGAATTTGAACGTCGATTGATTTTCATTTGAATTCATGGTATGTATTTGTGTATGCTTTATACATTTTAATTATTAAAAGTTTCACGTGTTTCATGCAACTAACGTAAACTTTTGATTGATAAACGTCACATTTGATTTTAACAAACTGCCACATTTTTGCTAATTTGTAACAATATGTATTAATTTATCATTATTGTTAGTTTTTCGAAATGTATTTACCTAAATAACTTGCAATTTCTTGCAACTTCTGCAATTTAGTGACTTCAAAAGTAGAATTGCTTGAAAAAGTATTTCCCAATATTCAAATCAATTTTATAAGAATCACGATTGGCTGAGTGAACGAGCTATTTTTGCCGCCAATAACAACGACGTCTACGAATTGAACAATATTATTTAGTTCCTTTTTTAATGTTTCGCAATTTTATATGTTTTTGTTATAACTTTTATTCTTCTTTTTCAGTGCAATCGATCTGCTTTAGTTCATCAAAATGCCGGGGAAGCAGCAGAGAGACGTGCAGCCAGACTTGAGAATGCACGGTTGCGAGCACGGCGATCGCGTTCTGCAGCTTCAGATCTGCTTCGTTCTCAACAGAATGAACGCGACACGCTGAGAGTGGCTGAAAGACGTCAACAATATTGTATACCCACAAGCATTGTGAAATTGAACATATTAGAAACGTGTGCTTTCTCTTTTCTTTCTTTTCCATTTAACCAGACTGAGCCACAGCAACGCGTGGCCGGGTACAGCTAGTAACTGATAAAATTACACATGGAACCAACTCAAAGTTTATAGTCGTAACACTGCCCTATAAATTTGCACTTTTTTATTTTTTCTTGAAAACGAAAATAAATCAACTTTACAGATAATGATAAAATTGGACAGATTAGAGGCCCTAGAAATTTCTAAATCAGTACACCGATCGGAACATCTGTTGAACAGTTATTTCCCCAAAATCTCTCCGCTCTTGGCCGAAATCGTCTCGTGCCTTCCTCACCCCGCAGCCCCCAACCGTTAAAGCGTGTATATCGGTGCCAATTCGAACAGCATTTAGTCTTGTTTGCGCTCCCCTGAAGATGAGGTGAAAGCCTTGAAACCGGTAGGGTTATACCGTCATAAAAAAGTGGAATAAAAAGTGTTTGATAAAAATAAATTACAATGTCTTTAAACCTCCACAATGTTAATGCCTTAACTATAAACAACAATGATAAAAGAGTTAAGAGGATATTAAATGACATGTAGCGATATAAAACAAAGTTAATCGAGCACATAAACTAATATAGTTGAACCGGACAGCATCAAAACATGTTAAAATTATAGTCCAAAACCGTATTTTAGCACTAACTTTGATGTATGGAAGTGAAACTTATGTTAGATGTAAAAAAAGACCAGAAGAAACAGAACACATAGTGTAGAAATGCATGCATTGAGAGGAATACGTGAGGTGACAATGTTCGACAGAATACGGGACGAAGTGATTAAGGATGAATGTGTTGAGTAAGATGAAGAAGAGCACCCTGATAAGAAATGCATGCATTGAGAGGAATACGTGAGGTGACAATGTTCGACAGAATACAGAATGAAGTGATTAAGGATGAATGTGTTGAGTAAGATGAAGAAGAGCACCCTGATAAGGTTTGGGCATGTACTCGTAGAACGAATAAATGAAGAAAGACTAATAAAACAAATAAACAGTGGTGATATGAGTAGAACGCGTGAGAGAGAAACACCAAGGAAAGTATGATTAGATCAAGTTAATGATATTTTAAAAGAAGGAAAAGTAGAAAGTCGGAGAGATCGAATGGATGTAGAAAAGGCGAAGGATGTGTGTCGTAATAGGAAAGTATGGCACTGTTTCCTCTGACTACCCTAACAGGAAAATTGTTTGTATGTACGAGTATATTAACATTTTAAGAAACTAGATAAGAACTGATTAAATACCAGCAATCGACATTACATTCTTCACAAATTCACTGGGACTAGTGGGAATGTAGCATACCTACTCTGCGCACAACACCGATGGCTTTACTATACTCCGTGGCAGAGTACTGTACCCCCGTTTGGCTTAAAAACGCCAACACAGACCTGATCGATAATCATCCGATTATTACAAACCTGCTGCCCCCTAATCTATGACGCGAAGACGTCTTAATGAGGGAGAACCAGAAGGTGTGTCTTAATGACACGCTATCCACGCACGTCACGCAGGTGTTTCGCCTTAGATCCCAACAGCCTCTCTGGATCTCTGGACAACCTCTCTGGACCGGCTTGATTGGAGAAGAATGGATATGAGCTCGCCAGATAGCTGGCGGCAGCAGTGGAACCAGTCCTCTCCTCAGTCGGGAATCTCTACCGTGCGATTGATCCTAACGTGCCTCTCCGAAGGGTCGGCCGGATCGTCTTAGATGTGGTCAAGGTCGCAGTGATACTTTGACACGGTTTATTTGAGTTCTATTCGAGGAAAAGTCTTCAGAGAAGAATGTTGAGGTCTCAACTAGAAGAAAATGAATCCGAATACGAGGAATGTTCTATCATACAGATTCGTTGGTTATCATTCTCCTGTCGTGTTAATGACTGAACATCGTGACTCCCATCCCAGTACTCTGCGATCAAAAGAGCAGTTGTTAAAGGTAACCCTGTCCCGTCTCTCACTTGGACAGTCCAACGCATTTAGGGCTCTTCCTCTTGTGTGTCGTCTTATTACGAGCAATGTGTCCAGAGAATAGGAGGTCTCATCGTCGAAATATTGTAGACAATCTGTCGGTGATTTTCAGTTCTACGTTAATGTAGGCATTAGTTTGCCTCGCCGTCAATGGAATCCGTAACATCATTCCCCAGCACCAGATTTTAAATGCGTCTCACGTTTGCTTTCAAAATCCACGTCTCCGCGCCGTACATAAGTATTGCAAAGACAAGAGACTTAACCAGACGCATTTTCGCCGTGATAGCGATAATTCAGTTTTTTCTATATATTTTCCGGCTTTGACATCGCATTCTTCGCCACTCCAGTTCTTCTTTTCCCCTCACCCTGGCATCCTCCACCGTTGTTAATACTGGATCCTAAGTAAACAAAGCCAGAAACCACTTCCAGACCAAGATTCACATTATTTTTGTTACTGCGGTCTATTATCATCATCACCTTGGTTTTTGTCCTATTGATTTCTAGACTCAGGAGCTTGCTATCATGTTACACCTTTTGAAAGAGCGTGATAATTTCTTCCGATGTGATAATTGAAGTCGTGTCGTGTCACCTGTATATGTATATTTCAGATTTGAAAGCTTTCTTCCACCGATAGCGATCCCGCCGCGCCGTTCCAAGCTTCAAGTGCTCTCCACATAGGTTTGATGAATCAGGGAACAGAATACATCCTTGCCGTACACCCTTTTGCGCTTTAAAACTCACATATAAAGTGGCAGTATTTAGTGTAACCGCCTTGAAAACCGACTAGTGTCGCGATAGCTTTCAAATCACCAAAAATCAACAATTCGTGTTTCCCTTAATGAATGCCGCTTAGAATATATTTTATATATATAATATTTGTAATAGCGGCATAAAATTAGCCAACCCATTTCAAGTTACATACGAGTGAGTATAAGGCACGCGGTATAACTTTTGAGGGTAATTTCAGTTACGTTACATTGTACGACGGTTGCTACTTAAGTGTTGAGACAGACAAGTAAAAACAAATATTTATCATCGAAAATGGCTTTATTGTTTTTCAAAATACTCTCCATGAAGATCAATACACTTTTGCATGCGTTTGAACCAATTTTCGAAGCACTTTTTCCACTCCGAATGAGGTAACTTCAAAACATGCGTTTTGAACGCACCAACCGCTTCTTCAAGCGTCGAAAAACGTTAGCTTCGCAATTTATTTTTGATGTTCGGGAATAAAAAGAAGTCATTGGGTGCCAAATCAGGGCTGTACGGTGGATGACCCATCAATTCGATGTTTTGAGTACTCAAAAAGTCACTTGTTTGAGCCGATGTGTGAGAGCTCGCATTGTCGTGGTGGAGAATGATCCGTCTTCGGCGGTTGGTTTTTCTCATTTCTCCGAACACTTCTGGCAAATGGTGGTGTACCATTCAGAATTGACCGCACGACGTTCCACTAAAGGCACTGTTGCGACATGACCATTTATACCGAAGAAACAAGCCACCATTTGCTTCGAAGTGCTTCGTGCACGAACAACTTTTGTAGGATTTGGCTCGTCTTGAAAGACCCATACAGTCGACTGCTGTTTAGTTTCTGGCTCATATGCATAGAACCACGATTCGTCACCTGTCACGATCTTATAGACGTCTTTTAAAGCACCGGGATCAAATTTTTTCAACATTTCTTTTGACCAATCGACACGAGCCTTTTTTTGAGCGATTGTCAAATTATGCGGTATCCAACGCGAACAAATATTTTTGACGGCCAAATGTTCATGCAATATTGAATGTATGCGAGTGGAACTAATGCCCAAACATGCCTCAATCTCACGATAAGTCACATGACGATCTTGCAATACCAGTTCACGCACAGCATCGATGTTTTCTGGCATAACAACCGATTTTGGACGACCTTCACGAAATTCGTCCTGGAGCGAACTACGACCAAGATTGAATTCGGAAAACCAGCGAAACACAGTGGCCCGGGATGGTGCTTCATCACCAAAAGTCGTAGCGAGTTGATCGGCACACTGGTGTTGAGTTAGTCCACGTTGAAAATCATAAAATATCATCGCACGGAAATGTTCACGATTTAATTCCATTTTTGGCCGAGATGAATTTTTCAAGTCATTGTAAACAACACAAATAGCACACGTATGACAAAACTTTCTGAGCACGTATACCATTAAAAACGTCAAACTTTACGATGCTGATGTCAGATTTAACGTATCTATACTGGTGTTGCCATATCTCAAAACTTAAGTAGCAACCCTCGTATATGTATAACACGCAAACAAGAGCCAATCAATAAACGTTGATAACGTTTTTGAATTCAGCATCCCAAAATCTATAAAGAATGGCTACTTTTATTTCTAATAAAAATCATTGTTTAGCAGTGTAATCATTGTAGACGATGAGAAAGAAGGAAACAAACACGGCAGATGCCCTTTAGATGTGTGGCGTTGGGAAACGCAAGGCGCACGCACCAACGTCTTTACCATCCGAGAATCAGAAATTACCCATAAGACTTTCGGCAACATGCAGAAAAAGAATCCTAACGTACTTTGGACACACTCGCTCTGTCTTTATTGCTTACAAACTTTGGCGTAGACAGAGAGAACAGATTTCCACTTCATTATATTCTGAGATATATTTTTTGCTTCTGTCATGTCCATACACTTCGCAATGCATACTCCCCTATTATAATATACATTCAGCACGTTCGGAATTACGTCTGAGCACGTTTGAATAAGAAAATGAAAACTGTATCCTAACGATATCCCTCTGAGAAATACGAATCTACTTTCCGAACAAAATAGAATTAAAAATAACGACACTAAATCAAATATTGTACTCGTACATACCATACTATTGCATTTTCCCCCTCGCAGTGTGTACTTCGCAATTAAAATTTTAAAAAACATGCGGTAGAATTAGGAATATCCGGACATACACACACACACAACTATGGCACAAGAACCGAATGGCGTAGACAATCTGAGAAGAATTCCATATGATATATTGATGGAATAACCCCACTATTGAGTGTCTCACCCTCACCCTTATCATACTTCCGGAGAAAATAAAACCTGCATATTACACCGACAATAGTATAGGTAAAAAGTTATTTTACACCAAAGACAAGGGAGATAAAGTACATACTCGTAAGAGCGGCGTAGGTGGAATAGAATGTACTTGTGAAAGTATAATATATAAGAGTATATTGGAATGACACAAAGATGGAATAGAATGTACTTGTAAAAGTATAATATAATATACAAGAGTATACTGGAATGACACAAAGAAATACAAGGGAGATAAAGTACATACTCGTAAAAGAGGCGTAGATGGAATAGAATGTACTTATAAAAGTATAATATAATATATGAGTATATTGGAATGACACAAAGAAATACAAGGGAGATAAAGTACATACTCGTAAAAGAGGCGTAGATGGAATAGAATGTACTTGTGAAAGTATAATATAATATATGAGTATATTGGAATGACACAATAAAATACAAGGGAGATAAAGTACATACTCGTAAAAGAGGCGTAGATGGAATAGAATGTACTTGTGAAAGTATAATATAATATATGAGTATATTGGAATGACACAATGAAATACAAGGGAGATAAAGTACATACTATTATAGTAAGAGCGGCGTAGATGGAATAGAACGTACTCGTGAAAGTATAATATAATATATGAGTATATTGGAATGACACAAAGATGGAATAGAATGTTTTTGAGAGGTGCATGGCCGTGTGGTAACGTGCCGGACTTCCGTGCGGAAGGTTGTCGGTTCGAACCTCGCACTGTGCTACTACCCTCGAACAACACAGGTAATTTTTTCGCCTAGTGTTCGAGGTTATAAGGATACCTATGACTTCGGTCATATCTATTCTTTTAAAAAAATGTACTTGTGAAAGTATAATATAATATATAAGAGTAAATTGGAATGACACAAAGAAATACAAAAACATAAGCGTTGTTTATCTAATAAATATTTTTCAGAATTTCCAGATCGTATAATATGATAGAGACAAATCATACGATCATTTTTAAGAAAGTAAGTTTCAAGTTTTATATACGATACGATACGATACGTCACAAACTCGTATAAAACAATGAATTTAGAAACATTAGAGATATATGTTATAAAGCCATAAGCAAAAACATTAGAGATATATGTTATAAAGCTATAAGCAAAAACATTAGAGATATATATTATAAAGCCATAAGCAAAAACATTAGATATACTCGTATGTTATAAAGCCATAAGCAAAAACATTAGAGATATATGTTATAAAGCCATAAGCAAAAACATTAGAGATATATGTTATAAAGCTATAAGCAAAAACATTAGAGATATATGTTATAAAGCCATAAGCAAAAACATTAGATATATCTTATAAAGCCATAAGCAAAAACATTAGATATACTCGTATGTTATAAAGCCATAAGCAAAAACATTAGAGATATATGTTATAAAGCCATAAGCAAAAACATTAGATATATCTTATAAAGCCATAAGCAAAAACATTAGATATACTCGTATGTTATAAAGCCATAAGCAAAAACATTAGAGATATATGTTATAAAGCCATAAGCAAAAACATTAGAGATATATGTTATAAAGCTATAAGCAAAAACATTAGATATATATGTTATAAAGCCATAAGCAAAAACATTAGATATATGTTATAAAGCCATAAGCAAAAACATTAGATATATGTTATAAAGCCATAAGCAAAAACAAAAAAATCGTAAATGACCTTAGAATGCAAAGTTTACCATAAACACTTCTTAAATAATATTTTCCCTTTGCATTGATATTGGATATTGTCCAATTCATAAGAAATATTTATACAAAATATTTTAGTTCATTTATTATATTATAGTTGAAATCTTTCTGTCAATAGACCACACATATGGTACTTTTCATAGCAACATGATACCAGCCTGATATACAATATAGTACCATATGTGTACCATAAGTGGCGCTCGCGTAACAAACCAAGATCATTTCCCCTGAACAAAGCCCAGGGATAGGAGGTAGAGAGACACGTACTCGTACAAGTGTTTCTATCTTCTATCCCGAGCCTCTCTTCAGGCAAAGTACCAGTTTGTTGTTACGAGAGCAGTGTATAAGTCAGACTGACTGATAAATGTAACTAGTGGAATAATATATTCATTTATAATTAAATATTCTAATATGGAGTTCGAAAAAGGTTAAGTCGAAACCTTTGATAAATTAGAAGATAATATTTGAATAGAGAAAGGGGTGACGCTTCCCCCAACTGAAAGTAATCAATCCACAACCTGAGAATCCATACAAGTTCCATCTATTCCCTCGGGAAGCTCACAACATGCTAATTTGTACCCCCTCAAGGGTTGCCAAGGTAATGTAATCAACAATTACATATAGTACATACACGTAACATACTCGTATATATATATACTATCGAGTCATTTCCCTGTTGCCGTGGGCAGAGGACAGAGTTACTCAGACATTTTTTGCAATTGTGAAATTAATTATGTTATTAGTGAGTTTATGATGGTATATGAATACTACACACACACACACATACACTACACTACACCTAAAGCCGAATGTGTTACTGTCACACATTGGAAGATCTACAAAGGTTTCTATGTAGTTTATCTTCCTGCGGTAAGTTTTCTACGGTTTCTTTACCAAATATGTTTTTCTGAACATATGCAGATGCGGGAAAGTACCTAATCTAATGTCCACAGTCACTACCTTCCTATCCTTACACTCAATTTACTCATGTATATATTTATTTTGTAACATGTTTAATCTGTCAATAATAGTGGGTTCGAATCCCAAGCTACAGCGCCTTTGAGTTTATATTGTAATAAAATAATATAAATTAACTTTTTATTATTCTACGAGTTAGTTAATTACTGGAATAATGAATGAATACACACTAATTACTGGAATATTGAATGAATACATACTAATTACTGGAATATTGAATGAATACATACTGATTACTGGAATATTGAATGAATACATACTAAAATGAGCCTTAAAATTCAAATCGCTCATAAAAAAAATAGCCAAAGAAATGCAGTGGAAATGCGTTGCGTGCACTGAGAAGTATATGTAGTGTGTCATTGTACCACAAAGAAATAATAAGTCAACTTTTAAGGATAAACGTGAACCAAAAATTGATACTTTATTATATAGATGAATGAATACTATACGAGTAGGCAGAGTCTAGCCACACCAGGATTATTTGTGGCACTGCATCAGTCACAACTATAAAAGAAACTGATGTATTTTATAGGGTGGAAGAGAACACGTTTCAGTGGTTCGGACATGTGGAATGGTTGGGTGACGAAAGAGTGACTAAACATGAATATGTAAAAGTAAAGAACGCTGTTGAATATTTCAACAATGAACAAAGTGAACGGACCAAGTCCCAGTTTGGCTCTGAACTTGCAGAGTTGGTAGCATAGGCCTTACAAGAGAAACAGGTCGCTTCGGATCAATACATGATTATAAATCAATATATAAATAAATAATCCGGTCAAATCAATATATAAACAATAAAAGGAACATTCCCGGAGAAAGAGAAAACAAAACATGGAAAAGTATCGGACGAGACACTCAGCATGGGGCTAATCTAGTGTAACAAATACTCATTTCATTCTCTGTTAAATGTAACAAATTAAATCCCACATACTTTATGTCCGAGTCAACATATTCCTTATTGAACGCAGAGCAACTTCTATTGAGAACACAAGTGTTGTGTATATCCAACAGCAAATCCCAAAATTGTCCGAGTTGACAAATTCCTTATTGAATGCAGAGCAACTTCTGTTGAAAACACAAGCGTCATGTATCCAACAGCAAATCCCACATATGTCCGAGTTGACAAATTCCTTATTGGACGCAAAGCAACTTCTGTTGAGAACACAAGCATTGTGTATCCAACAGCTAATTTTCAGAATCTTTAAACTATGTTATAGACAGTGGTGATAGAGAAATATAAAAAATTTGCTTTTTTACTGTTTATCAAAACGATGAAGACTTTCCAGCATCCTATTATACCATTGCATCACTCATCAACATCCTATTATACCATTGCATCACTCATCAACATCAACAGGTGTCATATGATAAAACTAAAGTTATTAAGTCATTCAACTGCGAGAATCAATAGATATGCAGCATTCCTCGACTGAAGTCCCGACAGATGGTTGTGTGGTGCCGCCACCGCACTTTCCTCTGTGATCTTCGGCCCAATCCTCGATTTAAATATGAATATCTTAGATTCCTAAACCTGACCACTGTATGAAGTTCATTTCAAATAAGTGGAAAATGAACTGCAAATGGTATAACACGTTGGTGGACTTGCATAGGTTAGGTTAGCAGGTCTCATAACTAATCAACTTGGTGAGAGTTTATGACAGAGGAATAAAAAAAATTGATCAACAATCGATAAAACGCAACAACTTATTTTTCCATACTTATATGTCCTCAGTAAGATACAGACAAAAGCCTAGTTTATTGGGGTCACTGTAAATGAAAGGCAACAAACCCAGATCTATAGAAATTGAGTGTACACTTTAAATTACCTGTCTTTTTTGTGTTTGTCTTATTTTTCATAAACTATATATTCATACAATTACTTGTCATATAAATAAATTGGACTGAGTAACTTTAAAAAACTTGGAAACCTCCGCTTTATTTAACTGTGACAGTTCTATACATTTTGAGATCAGGTGACCTCTGTAGCCTAGTTGGTAAATTGTTTGACTTTCACCCGTGGGTTTCAGGTTTTCATCCGATGGTACCCAAAAAAGAATAAAGAAAGGGCCCCAGTCTGGTAAAAGAGTTCATCTAATAATAATACTCACACGCCTCCCTCATACATATATAGTATACTACAACTGCCATATACAAGTGTTGTTGCCTCTTCATGAGAATTATATTGTATTCGTCGTTGTTGATAGGCCTCATAGTCAAGGATCCCCTGGCTACTCTAACGTCAATCTTGAGCTACTTTTCCACGTCAATCATATAATTTTTTGCGAAAAAACAGTCCGATCCTAGATGTGCACACCCTTCCGCAGATATACGGATACTGCTGAGTCACCTGGCAATGCTGACACATGTTCGCAGCATGCTAACTATTTTTCTCCCATCTAACCATTGAGACGCCATCAGACCGAGAACAGATAGCTCTTAACCCTCCTGCTCCCAGTCCTCAGGCGCCCCGCACAAAATCAGCGAGTCTCTCGTAGACTGTCCTTATAGTGCTTTCTCTGCCCACCAACCTTTCGCTTACCCACTACTTTCCCGTACAAGACGTGTTTTGCGAGCCTATGATCGCCCATATGTATCACATGTCCGGTCCACCTTAATTTCCCCTTTTCAACCATATATTCTACATGTTTACAGTTGAGCATTGCAGGATCGAGACATTTGTGACATATCACTCCAGTGGATCCAATGAATACGAAGAAGGAACCGTTGTTGGAACATTTGAAGGCTTCCTTCCACTTCCAATGTGCCTTCTATAGAAGCCAAGTCTCAGGCCCACAGGGAAGTGTGGGGAGCGAGGGGCAACAATGTGGTATTGTAGACCGTAGACTGGGAGATGTCTCTGCTGTAAAATACTGACGCGCTCCTGAGGTAACCCTTCAGTTCATCATCAAGAGAAGAGTTTGGTGCCAGGATGTTGCCCAAATATGTGAAGTTAGGTATGTTCTCCAATTGCACACCATTCACACGAATGTGGAGTGTTTGTAGTACCTCGTTGTCTGCAGAACAAGCTAGTACCTGGGTTTTCTTCACATTTATTTCTAGGCCAAACATCTGATACACCACTGTATGTATACACAGATGATTTCTTGGAGGTCTTCCTCCGAATGCTCCTCCGAATGCTCCTCCGATCTTCCACATATTGCAGCTGTGTGACACATCACATACTCGTTTTAGCAACACTTGTTCGGGCAAGTGATCCACGGAGATCATGCAGTCCCCTACACTCCTAAATCTCACCTCAATCCCTCTGACATTAAATTGTCTGTCAATGGTGAACATAAATGCTGTATTGTATTACACTTTCATTATATAGAGTACAACCTGCAGGATTATTGCCATGTGGCAATCTCTTCCAAACAACCAGAAAGATGTTAAAGAGGTCTTAAGTGAAAATCAGCCCGGAATCGTTTTAAAAAAAATCTGGGTTCCCACAGGATCTAACCTACAGCCTCCGGGTTGTGAGACAGGCGTCTTACAGACTAGACCATGGAGGTGCCATACCTACTCCAGTGGTTATTAATCTGAGAGTTCGGTTACTGGGGCTGAAGACAATATTTTCTCTCGGTCACGTTCTTTAATATATCCGAATTACCAATTTGTATGTATTGAAGAGTACGACAGGAAAAAAGACGAAGATGTTATCGGGCCTTTTCTTAATCCATTTAATTGCAATCATAAAATCTCTATTGCACTTTATCAGCAGATCTGTGGCATCGCAAGAATACGGATAATGAATTAAATATTTACTATAAACGAATAAATCGCCAATACTCACCGTCAATAGACTTCAAACTAGTATCAAATGTCCTTAAATCATCAATTATCATTCATATTTTTAATTATCACAGTAAAAATAACGCGAAATGTCAAATCCTAATGAATTGACGTAATTGTTATTCGAAAACAATATTGCGAAGACTGTTTTGCCCAAAGTCCAATTCTTTCTTAAAAAATAGATTTCACCGATGAATGTTTTTGTTATATTTAATTAATATTTATTGCACTCTGTTGTATCGCCTATGATTAAGTTTTTTTTAATATTATTATTTGACAGATAAGATACCTAACCTCAAAATGTCTACGTACCCGGCCACTTTATGATCGGAATTAAACCATAATCATAAATGGATATGTAATGTGACATAATGCCTCATTGATCTTTGTTACTACGTGTAATTAAATGATAACGCGTGTCACTGTATTTTTATCTAATTCGACAAATAAAACATACATAGTATAATGATAAGAAAATACGCTCACACAAAAATTTGTAATTGCGCGTTGTTCAGACTGGACCGCAATCATTGTCACGTGACTAATTGAGGGTTTCCTATTGGATGAAATTTACGGAATAGAAAATTTGAACCTATCAACGGCCAGAATAACCGCAGAAGATATTACAGCTGTTTACTTGTCATAAGAGTCATTTTCTCGTGAAATAGACGTACAATTTGGAAGTTGATTCATATTGCAGTGCTTGTGATGGGGTCGATTTTTTTTACAAAAACTATAATAAGACAATTGATAACGCGCCATTTAGATAGCAGACTCTTATCAAGTAATGGGCGAAATCCATCCTGTCGTGAAGCTAAATACAGCATCATAACTTCCACGATGACTCCTCCATCCATCCCTGCACTCCGTGGTTTGAAGAGAAGTTGTTAAGGGTAGTCCTGTTGCGTCTATCACTCGGTCAGTCCGACGCATTGTGCCTCTTCCTCTTGCGTATCGTCCTCCACGCTTCCAGTGATCACGAGACTCTCCAAACTGTCTCTTTGACGGCGAGTAATGTGTTCAAAGAATCGGAGGACTCGTAGACATGTTGTCAACAATCTGTCTATAACTTTCAGTTTTTGAAGTGAAACTTCTATAGGCGCTGTAGGGCAAATTGGCCTGAACGTCACGAAAAGTGAAACGCTTCACTTTTATCTTAATTATAATCATAAAAAATAATAATTATAATTAAATCAATTAATAAATATTATTATTAATATAAAAATAATATATTATATTTATAATATAATTATTAATTTATAATTTTACAATTTATAATAATAGAATAATAATAATTTTATAATAATAAAAATATAATAATAAAATGTTATAATAATAAAAATATTTACATAATTTTAATTTTTTAAATTTATTTCTTTAATTATATTTATATTTAATTATTTAAAAAATTAATATTATAATAATTTTATTATATTTATAATATTTTATATTATTTTATAATAATAAAAATATAAATAGGATAATAATAATAAATTTATAATTATTATATTAATATTATTGTTGGTAATTAATTAATTAATAATTTAACTATTTTATTAATTATTAATTTAATAATAAGGATTTTATTATTTTAGTATTCCATTAATAAAACTTATTATTTTATTAATTAAATAAATGTAGTAATAATAATTAATAATAATAAATCATACATAAGATTTTTGGATTAATTTTTTTATTTAAAATTGAACACTGACAAAGGTCAGTCTACAACCAGATAAGGAACTACCATCGACGCAGTATTCTCGCGTCATTTAGATAATTTACATTCTAAATTATTTGTATCATACTTCAGCTATCATATGATAAATCCATCATTTCTTTCTTGGAGCATGAATCTATGAAAATTGATGAATAAATTAAAACAATAATATTTTTTTTATTTAATTAAGAGAGATTTTCTTGTATTAAATTCCACATAACCATTTTTTATTTAATTGAGAGAGATTTTATTGAATTAAATTCCACATAACCATTTCCTAATACTAAAAAAAAAAATCCTTTACAAATGGAAAAAAAGGAATAAATAAAATTAACTTTTCTCAGGAGATAAGAAGTTTCACTTCTGTGCGAGAGTCTCGCCGCATCTGTTTTTTTTTTTAAATGAAAGGATTAATTAAAAATTGTTTATGGTAGAAATCAACGGTAAATGAATAAATAAATTTGTACCAGCACTGATAGAATACAAAATCCCACTGAAATCGACCAAAGATTGTGCGTTCCTCTGTTATGTGATGGATGCTTTTCCTGTTTTTTGTCCATAAAGCAAACCCTAAGACCAGCTTCTCTCTTATCAACAGGATCCATAAACTATAAGTTTATAAATGTATCATTTGAAATTTCTAAAATGAAATATTTAATCTTTGTCTTAATATGTTATGTTCATGGAAAGGCTCTACCAACACCGACCAGTCCCTAGAGATGAGAGATGAGTGGAGCATGAGACAAGGAGCCTTTGTTTCTTAATCTGATATATATGTTATCTGACCACATGTGCCCTTTGCTCCTGCTCCTACATTCTCAATTGAAAAGACCAAAATGGGCATATTAAGGGTCCATAAAGTCCAAATTTCTTAGGTGCACGTGCACAAGGGAGGAGTGAGGTCTCTATAACATTCCACCATGATAATACTCGTATATCTGCGTCACACTCCATTGTAGTCACCAGAATAAAAAGGTTTAATTAAGGATGTGTATACGAGTATTTTCTATCATCTACTCCCGACTTCCAGCATAAAAACTTTATTCTGAACGACATATTCCAAAAAGAAGGAAAAATAAAACATATGACTGAAAAAAAAAGATTTATTATTTACAATTAAAATGTTTCAAAAATATGACTTACAAAATTCCTTATAACTATAATATTATATTCTCGGTATAAATACAGAAATGAACAACAGTTCTCTTTTTACCATAGTACAGTTCATTAAAAAGTAAAACTCAGATATATTTGAAAAAAGACAATTACTTCGATATGTCTTCTCTTTGGGAGAAAAAAAAACATGCGACGCATAGTACAGGACTATGGTTCTCAAGAAATGCCCATCCTCAAGTTGCAACATTCAGACCAAGTTTCTTAACCTATGGGTCACCACTCAAAATTGATACAGTTTGCATTTTGAATAGGTTATTAATTTAATGGACACAGCCACTACCTTTCTATCCTTGAACTCTAGTTTTTTTGTAATATTTTTAATTTATCTGTCAATATTTGAAGGTTCATATCCCGAATGACAGAGCCCTCGAGGAGAGACTGCTATCTAAAAGGTGATATTTAAATTGTAATTTTATAATCATTATTGAGTTGCAAAACCAAAACTTGGACCCTTATCGGGATCACGGCTCAAAAAGGTTTATAGACACTGTAGACCGGTTTACAAATACTTCATTTCTAAAAACTCTTTATAAATACTTTATTTTTCTTAATGATGTACTTAATATGATGATTGCAATGCGGTATCCTACAGTATTTATTAGCAGGGCTGCCCAACCTTTTTGCACATTCAAGCAACTTTTTTTTAAATAGCCCGCGATCTACCAGTGTTAAAGAAAAAATACAAAATTATAATCAGATATAATAATTTAACATTTATTATGAAAAAAATAAATTATACAGTATTAAATTTCTAAATGAATATTATGAAGAAAAAAGACTAGGAACAATTATTAAATAATTTTAAAACAATGACTGTAACATAATTTATTATTACTACAGCTTTTTGTATCTTCATGTTAGTTTAAGATAAAGTTGTATTATGTGTCAATAATTGTAAGTACTTGTATAACCTGTCACATGTTCATTTGTATATAAAGACACTGTTGTGTCGTTAATTAAATAAATAATAAATGGTGAAGCAAATAGAAGTAACGCTAATGAGAGGTTTTGTATTGTCCAGATTTGGCAAAGTTGTGATTATACGAGGAGATACTCAGTAATCTTGAACACTGGTCGAGTCGTAGTGTTCATCACTTCAAAGTTTCTTATTTCTGATTTCATAACAGAAAATGTGGGTTTAAATCTATCAGTGGGTAAGGCTGATACGTATCTTTATATTTCACGTTTAAAACACAACTGTTATTTCTTTTTTCTTACTTTAGAGTTGACAAAAATAATATACGAGGCATATCCAGAAACTAAGTGTACTGAATTTTTGTAGGTTACAATTTTATTTATTTAAACAAAAAAATTACGTGGTTACCGTAGTACATATGTAAGCTATTTTTCGACATAGTCGCCATTCCTCTCAATGCAGGTGGTGAAGCGGGGTATCAACTTTTTGATGCCTTCCTCCAAGTAGTTTCCCGCCAACCCCTCCGTCGACTTCTCCACCTCCTCCTTTAGCTCCTCGTCGGTTGAAAACCTTTTTCCACCCATGTACAGCTTCAGGGAGGTAAAGAGATAGTAATCTGAAGGTGCTAGGTCAGGGGAATGCGCGGGATGGTTTAGGACATCCCATTTAAACGAGGCTAGCAGTTCCTTCGTGGCGTTGGCCGTGTGTGGTCTGGCATTGTCGTGCAGCAGGCAGACTCCCTTTGTCAGCATGCCTCTCCTCTTGTTCTGAATCGCCCTCCGCAATTTTTTTAGGGTCTCGCAGTATCTTGCAGAGTTGATGGTCTCCCCTTGAGGCATATATTCAATTAAAATTATGCCTTGACAGTCCCAAAACAAGGATGCCATGATTTTGTTGGCTGAAATTGGGGTTTTGAACTTTTTGGCGGAGGGTGAAGAGGTGTGACGTCACTGTTGAGACTGCCTTTTGGTTTCAGGCGTGTAGTGTGCAGCCCAAGTTTCATCTCCAGTAACGATGAAGCGGAGAAATTCATCTCCATGGAGTTTGCAGCGCCTCAAAAACTCTTGACTTTTTACAAAATTTCGCACTTGGCGGGAGATTGGGTTGACATTTTTCACTAAACGTGTTGTCGCGTCGACACTTCTCAACGTACTGACCTCGAACCGGTCTCGTTGCGGAGGGGAAGGGTCAGGCTACACGGAAGTGTAGCCAACATGTCGAAAATAAAATCCATCCGGTCGTGAGAGCCTCAGTACACTTACTTTCTGGATACGCCTCGTATTTTAGTATATGCAATGTAAGAAAAAGTAAAGATCTACTTAAAAGCATACCACGATCGATTGGTTGATTTTTCAAATTGAAAATTTCAATGTTATTAGACTGAGCCTGTATTATGAATAAAAATAAAATAAACTGCGCACAACACTGAATTATCATCATCAGTATCAAGTTTTAGCCATTAGTTCTTAAATAACAGATGGTTTGCGGGTTAGACCTAATCTATAATATAATATAATAATCAGTCTATTTATGTTTCGGAAGAAGACCCACGATAGTGGACAACGTTCTGACAAGCGGTACGAGGTCAGCTCTGTTATCAATCGGACAGCGCGGCTTCGACAATTCAAAATAAGTTAAATATAGGCTCCGTGGACTTTGAATAAATATTTTGGGATGTATAATACAGGGTCACTGGTAAGTATTGGACACCTCTGTATTTAACTAAGACAAAATGTCAGCTATTTGACGCCTGCACCCTACCTACACCTATTTTGCTATTTATCTCTGAATCTCATTATATTACCAAGACCCAAAAGATAATCTCATTCATTCAGTGTTTAGGCCGTCAATCATCAACTATGCCACATGTTTCCAGTAGAAAACGACGGAGACCCTAGTGCACTGGTGTTCGCATCAATCAGCTCTTACCCAGAGTGTGTAGTGTAGTCCTGATGTTCGGACAAACTAGCACATGTGGCCTGTCTTCTGACCGGAGGAGTGTGGGTTCAATTTCCGTTGGAAACCAAATTTATCAAACAAAAAATACTGTCGGTTTTCACTTAAAGGTCTCATTAATATCTTTCTGGTTGGTCGGAAGAAATGCCACATGGTAATAATTCCATTGGAATAAGTGTAATACAAGACAATACAGTAAAGTACACAGTCAGATTCAGTGCTATTTCCCTCATCTAGAGAAGAAATCCCACATCTGCATGTGCACCTTGCATCCACTATAATCACTCTCACTCTTACTCTGAGTCTATTTAGTGCTCTACTTTTTAAAACTTGATTTAAAACTTTTTATTCATTGAGTAAGCAAATAATAAGACAAAAAGAATCTCGACATACTTGGGACACGTTGCCAGAAAGAATATTGAAAGTTTGAAAAAGCTGAAGCTGGTGATCACAGGGACAGTTGAAGGAAAACAAGCGAAAGGAAGGCGGCCTACAAGATAGATGAAATAAAGAAAGGAGCTAACAGAATCCTATTTAAATGGTGCACTCCACACGGCTCAGGACAAGCCTAGATAAAGATGGAGACCAGCTTCCGGACATAGTGGAGACTGTGAGTCAGCATCGAGCATGCGATGAAGAATAAAATTAATAAGGACACGGTCCTGGTCCTGGTCCTGCTAATTAATAAGTTATCAGTGCCTTCTGTCCGGGGGTTTACAATTCTATTTCCATTGATACCCATAAAAAATAAATAAAGGGTGTTTCAGTCCGGTCGAGTTTGTGTAGTAATAATACTCGCACACTAGAGGTGAGCGAGTTTTGTTGCCTCTTCACAAGATATGGATAAAATACTATTGTATTATGATTTAATAACAATGTAAAAGTGATCTAAAAAGACTGTTTGTATTGTATTGTACAATATATTAATTATTGTGGTCTAATTATGAAGTTTTCAACTCAAAATGTAAATTGCTGTAAACTTCAACTTATAACATGTGTGTCGAGATAGGAAATTCTGGTGCACTATCCTGATAGGCAAATGGCATAATGTAAAAGATGCACTTGTACTATATACTTGTACATACATACACACCATCTGCCTATCAGTATAGGCAGAGAGAATAGAGCACCAGAATTTCCTATCTGGAGACACATTGTACACCTCTTCTATATCCATACACCTTCTCATGCAGCTAGTACGATTTCTTTGACTATTTACATTTCCTTCTTTCAAAATAACATATGCTTGATCCAACCATATTTTCCTCGGTCTTCCTCTATCCTGCCTCCCACTTCCTCTATCATGCCTCCCACTTCCTCTATCCTGCCTCACAATACCTCTATCATGCCTCCCACTTCCTCTAACATGCCTCCTACTTCCTCTACCATGCCTCCCACTTCCTCTACCATGCCTCCCACTTCCTCTACCATGCCTCCCCCTTCCTCTATCATGCCTCCCACTCACATTTGTACTAAATACTTGTTTTTTTTGTCTTTTCTCATTAGTTTGTTCTACGTGCACAAACCATTGTTCACCCATACATCACATTAACTTTTCAGTACACTTTAATACATGCTCGGCTTTCAGTATAAAATGATGCAATACTACATATTAATTTACGTTCCATACCACATTTATTCAATATTCCCCATAACTGACCCCTTATCACGCTGTCATATGTTTTTCCACCTCCACAAACGCACATTATATATTTTTATTAAAATTTTCCATATATTATATCCATAAGCGTACGCAGAAAGAAAATCTGACCCATATATCCTCTTCCACTCTAAAATTGGTCATACACATATCTCTGAATTATTAAAAATACAATTAAAGAGACACACGCTGATAACTGGAGGATTAACAGCGACAGCAACAGGATCTCTGTATTAATTGTATCCAGTATATTGTAACAATAACAAGAAAACATTTTCAATAAGTCACAGTAACTGCCAGTCACCCTGCACTGTAGCAACATTATCAATATATTAAGATATTTTAGCGTGAGAGAGAACACCGTGACACGCTGGTTCACGAATCCACGAATAGGGTGACGTCAAACGTGATAAAATGACCACCTCCAATTGACCACTGGCACCTGTGTGTGGATTGCACGGCTAGTAGATAGTATACCTGAATGTGTGGTTTGGCCTGTGGAATGCGAAGAAGTGGGTCACGCTACTAATGGTAAGGGCCAGTTATACGTACAGGCAGCCTGTAACTTACCATCGTTCCGTCTCCCTGTCAGGGTAGGCAGAGGACAGAGCGCCACACTTTCCTATTACAATACACCTCTTCTAGATTCATACAGTTCGAAACATCGTACACTTTATCCAACCATACTTTCTCTGGAGTTCCTCTACCACGCCTTCCACTCACATTTGCACTGTGTATTAATATTTTTTCATTTATTCTACGGTATATGGATGTGCAAGAGATGAAAGATACTCATATTTATCGCGATAGCAAAGTCTGGTGCTCTCTGCCTACCTCGACAGGGAGACAGTCTTTAAAAGTCATAATATTTATTTAGAATCCATCAAAACTCCACTGCTTTATTCCACATCCTAATTCCCAATGTTCAGGTCTGGCTCCCGTAAGATGTCTTCCGCCCCATCCATTTATGATCAATAGATTCACCTTAAAAGAAAGCTGAAAGATTTTTAATGATGGTGTGGATGGGTGATTTCCTGCTAAAAGCCGACGGTTATATTATTTTCAGAAGTTGTCCTCGAATGGTTTGTTAAGAATAACGTCTAACACCTGCAACTGCAACTGCAATAGAATGACATTCCACCCGGTATTGCATATTACTAAATCGGTATTAAAATCATTATTTTATCTTAATATCTAGTGTGAAGTGCCTTAGAAATACATCAAGTACGAGCATTGCCTGAGAGTTTCTAAAGGATCCCAGTAATTATCCCTATATTACCTTGTCTAGTACCGCTGTTTCCCAAGTATTTTTTTATTAGTCCTTGAACATTGCGAGAGTTCGTACCATAAAAAGAAAGTCTTCAAAAATTACATTATATTCGGGCTAACACGATAGTCATTCATTCATTTCTGGACATCAACTATGCAATGTATTTCCAGTAAGAGGCGATAAATTATTATTTTTTCTAATATTTGTTTTTCTCTTTTATTGTTCACCTCCATTTTCATTTGTAACAAATTGATGTATACGAGGATTGATAATAATATAACGAAAAAAAAATTAGTTCACTGACTGTTTATTTTTGACAAAGCCCATCTTTTTCCTCACGTTGATGACACTGTCTGTGATGTACATTTGAATTTTCAACCATATTACATGGGCAGTTTGTGTTTGACAGACAAGTATTTACAACGCATTTTGGCACGTTTGCGATTTTTTCATTTTAAAATCTAAAAATTAAAAAAAAAACAATAACTTTTTTGAGGTTTTACGCCGTTTGCGTGCAGCAATGAAAACGATCAGAATTGTGCAAAAACAACTTCTGGATTTTGCACTGGATCACACTTCACTATTCATTCGTGAATTTTTGGACAAAACCAAACAATAGTGATGCCGCAGCCACTGTATTCGCCAGATATGGCCACCTGATTTGGCCAGATATGAAGAACATTTTGAGCCATAGAAGACATAAAGACAAAATTGCTGGGTGAGCTAAAATCTATCCCAAAAAGTGCATACCGCGGATTGAAAAAACATTGATGAAAGTGTATTTTATCCTATGGGGACTAATTCGAAGGGGACAATATTAATATTAATAATTAAATAAATATTTATTGATGAAAATTCTCCTTATTTTTTTATCAAACCTCGTATGTGAATGCATGAACACGTGTGCTTTGCAGGTGTTCATATATCTGGACATGAATGGGTGTCTACACATATGTGATTTGTGTGTATATATTCATGAACATACGTGTATGTGTACATGTATAAATTGTGGCATTTAATTGGTACAATCACACGGTCCGTAACAATTATATTTGAGTATCTTATACATGTATAGGCCTTGGATGTTATTTGAAATAATACTCTGTTATGTTTTACGCTGTACTTTTTTATATAATGTCAAGATGTGGCTCGGGCTGGGCTGGTGATGCTCCCAGTTGAGTTTCTTCTCATTATTCTGAGCGTTGCCTAGCCGGGGGTAGGAAGAAGGGTCTAATGGAAAAAATGAGATTTCAATTCTAACGTGAAAAACCAGACTCTCAGTCTGGTTTTCTCATTCTTTTCTTTTTTTTTTGATTGCATCAGGAATTGAACTTGAAATACCCCGGGTTGGAAGTGTTCTATCAACTAAGCCTCAGAATGTCTATAATCGAAGTTCATTGGAAGATTCATAGTAGTTGTCACTATGTTGATGTGCTTCAAGCGGTCAACAAGACAATTGGGCAGGTTTTTAGTCAGGAATCCAGCACAAAGACTCAGATTAAAGACAAGTCACTTAGTGAGGGAGACCACCACAAATTCCATTTAAATAGATAGAAAAAGAGGGAGATATTGATGTGTGTATCAGTACATACATATCTTTGAAGTGAAAGGTCTATAACCAGTGTTTCCTCCATGTACTTACATATGGCTGTGAGACGTGGACGCTTGCAACAAAAAACACACAAAAACTCCAGACCGCACAGAGGAGCATGAAGAGATGTATGCTGGGATATACCAAAACTCCAGACCGCACAGAGGAGCATGAAGAGATGTATGCTGGGATATACCAAAACTCCAGACCGCACAGAGGAGCATGAAGAGATGTATGCTGGGATATACCAAAAAAGACCGTAAATATAATTCTAGAATTCACAACAAAACAAAGATAGAAGATGTGATAAAGGTGTACAATGGGTGAAGATAAAGTGGCAATGGGTGGGACAAATACTGTAAGATTTCTGATGGACACGTGAAATAATCCAGTGGTACCCAAGAGCCATAAAAAGATAAAGAATGAGACCCAATGTACAATGGATGAAATCAGGAAGCATGGCAGCATCACGTGGCACCGAGCACAAAACCTAATTGTACGGCGTCAACTTGGGGAGACCTTTATCCAGCAGTGGATCGAGCCAGGTTGATAATGGTGATGAAGACCAGTACATAATAAATGCACTATTTATGTGTGAGATAGAGCACCACAATGCTGGTAAGCGCACTGACGAGAAAGATGACATCGAACCAGCGGTGATAGAAGTTGAACTGCAATTCGCCGAGCACCTGTGTGATGATGACACGGTACTCGGCGGGCATGTTCATACGCATCAGCAATACACTGGAGCAAAAGTACATGCCCATTATCTGCGCCAAGATCAGCACTATCACGTTGGACGACTTCGACGAGGAGATCTTGTAGAAGAACTGCAAACAGAAGTTTAAAATAAAAATTAGAACAAGCCGGCCGCCAACATACATACGGGATAGGCGGAAAGGAGAGAGCGCCAGACACACTTCTTTTACATTGCATTAATTTACGTAAGCAAATGGCTAAATATTTTTGTGAACGGACACATATAATAGTATTATACAATATGATCGAAACGCATCACATTACAACCCATTATAATAATACCTTGATCGGTGTGGTTTTGTTTAAAAAGGTGTTCAATGAACACGCATTAACCGAACTATGCAAGGTATTGCTGTACTTCATCTTTTGTAGTTCACTAGACTTGAATTTCAAATAATGTTCTATTTTATTTGAAGTAATTGGAAAAATCCTAATACTCCGATAGGGGTATGGTGTGTGGGTTGGGTTGGGTTATGATGCTGATGTTTCCAAAACATTGCGTTAAAAAGTAACCCAAGTTCCCCACACATTTTAGAGAGGCTCGGGATAGAACGTAGAAACATGTGTAGAGCGGATGAATGTCATTTGTGAAATAACAAAGCCATTCCATTTACTGTCAAATATTCTAATATGGAGTTCAAGCCGAAACCTTTTATAAAATACAATAAATTAAGTATCAAAAATTTTCAAATCGCAAAAAAATATAATAAAAAATGTAAATTTTTATTAAAAAGTTATGAAACTCAATTTGAATAGTGCTTACCTTGGTGAAGGTGAGCAACAGGCCTCGGATGCTGGTGACAACAATGCAGCCCACCAGGAAGAAGGACACGTGCTGTGACCAGAAGCTCACGTCAATGTTGAAACCCACCCAGTGCACGGCGATCTCCATGCCTCGCGTCACCGGGTCTTTTTTCCCCACACGGTCAAACACAATGTTTATCGTGGACTGAAATCAAGGAATTAATTGCCTAAACCGAGAGAAAATAAAAATACACAGGAAGAGAATAATTATTTTTTATCTAAGTCCATTCTAAAGAAAGCACGATTTTTACAAATGACAAAAGAATGGCAGAGGAAGACTAAGGAAAGTATGTTTGGATCAAGTAAATGATATTTTGAAAGAGAGAAAAGTAGAAAGTCAGAGAAATCATAAAAGTTATAGGAGAAGGTTTACGGATGTAAAAAGAGGCGAAAGATATGTGTCGAGATAGGAAAGTCTGGCCTCTTTCCTCAAATAATACAAATATATAGTACAAATGTGAGAAGAAGTCGTGATACAGAAAGACCAAAGAAATATGGATGTATCAAGTGAAATATTTTGAAAGAAAGAAATGTAGAAAGCCAGAGAAATGGTAGAAGAATGTAGAAGAGGCTAAGGATGTGTGTCAAGAGTCCTCTCTGCCTAGTGCAAAAGGGAAATGGCGTGATGGTATGTAATTTGAAGAACTTACTTTCCGGACAACTTATTACATTCCCCAATCCCCACATACTCACTAGCGGGTATTATTACATTCCCCAATTCACGCATACTCACCATCGGATATTATTACATTCCCCAATCCATGCATACTCACTATCGGGTATTATTATATTCCCCAATCCTCGCACACTCACTATCAGGTATTATGTATATCTTCTTTGTACACATTTTTTTGTAAGAAATAAAAATGTTGTATTCAATCTCACTTACGATGAATATCTTCCACAGACAGTATATGGAGAAGAAGTAGCCCAGACAGTTAAAGTACTTCCCCTGCAGGGTCTGCGACCAATGGATCCGCTCCATCATACTGCGCGCACCGTGCACTTCCAGGAACAGTTGCCGCGCCAGCTCCTCCAGCCCGGATATCTCCGACTTCAGCTGGCTTATATCTGCGCAACAAATTAAACTTACTGTCATTGACTAACCGGCAGGTCACTACACGGAGGCAGGTCTTTGAAAAATATCTCGGGGGTTTTTCTAGTCTAGATCAGCAGGCAAGAAGATAAAAGTACTTTAAGAGAAAAAAGTCTTCTTATCTACTCCCTTTTAAGGGGCTCTTTTTATAACAATAAAAATAATAAAAGGACAATTTATACAGAGCTGTATAGAGAGCAAATTCTTCTCAAGGGCGCTTCAATTCGAGACTCCAACTCACTATTATTGACAGATTGAGAATATTAGAAAATAAATATATATGTCGAGTGTAAAGATAGTGGAAGCTAGTGGCTGCATCCATTAGAATAGGTTCATATCCACATCAATATATTTTTATTAAGAAAACCGCCGAAAACTTACCCAAGGAAGACAAACTACAAAGAAATCTTTGTCGATTTTTCGATATGTGGTAGTAACACATAAAGTGAAGTATTGTGTATGTGTCTAATGTACATATATAATCATAAATTTTGATAAAACCCAAAAAGGAATGTCTTCAAGTGCTTCCTAAAGCTGTACGCGCCACCCACATCTCTAACACTAAGAGGTGAACTATTCCACACTACAGGACCAATAACGGCAAAAGCTCTATCATAATACCCCACGCTTCTGGATCGAGGACATGTGCAACTCGGCTCATCACCGGTGTAACCTTCTCAATGCAATACAGTAGATGACTAAGATCATCACCTTCCAACTCCTTGACTCTCTACTTTGGTTAAACCAACTCCTATCTCGCCAACGGTTGCCAAGGTGTTCTGGATTGTCCCGGAAATAAAAGCCTTCCTGAGAAAGAATTCCTGGAAGTGGGTGAGGTTGAGGTTATTGTTAACCTCCACAATTACAGTGAGCATCGAATCACCCCCCCCCCGCCCCCGTGCTTGATTCCTCATCGCTGACAGGTGGACTTGGAACAGCTTTACACTTTTTTCGCCTCTTGAGCAGTTTCTGAGATGCAGGCACCATTTTCTCAGCTATACACGAGTATAACAGTTTAATATTTAACATATACATATTCTGTCCTTAATGTTTTGAGCACTCACCACTGGCTCTTTTATTTTTATTATTTTTGTTATAAGACACATTGTACAGTTTATTTATATAGATGAATAAATGAATGAATGAATGAATAAACAATGAAAGTGTTCCTTTGCACCTACTCTCTGTTGCGCTGGAACCGGCCACACTAGGCAGACTGGCCATGAAACTGGTCCACAGGCTGCCTGCGGAGCTCTTCAGGTACGGCTGTCTCGCTCCCGCGGACTGCGCCTTGTGTAGCGCTATCCTCTTCTTCTTCACAACTATCATGTCCATGGTTTGCATCAGTTTCTTCTCTATTGAGTAAACATCCGATTGTGTCACCGGCCTAAAATCAAATTTATAAGTACGTCATTCACACACTAACATACTTTGGGCGTGTCGCTTGAAAGTCTGAAGAAGTGTTCGTGGAGACAGTTGAAGGGAAGCGAGCGAGAAGAAGGTGTCCTGTGATATGAGCTGAATAAAGACTCATCAGCATTCTTCGAGTTCGACCTGAATACCGGGAACAAGGGTCATGGTATTTGTTGCACGACAATGCACGCTATTTCTTGGCCAAAAACAAAACATGGGGCTCGATCACCCCCCCGCCCCCCCATATTCGCTATTCCTGAAACTGAAGACGAAAGGAAAGCGTTTTGATGCGATCTCAGACATCCAATTAGCAAATTTTGGAGGCAATTTAGAAGAATGAGTTTCAGGAGTGCTTCAGAAAGTGTTACAACCGCTTCCAGTATTGTATTGACTCACAAGGAGTGTATTTTGAATAAAAGGTAATGTAAACTAAAAATAATCAATATCTTGTATTTCATTTCCCGTCAGCCACCTTTCGCATTGAACAAACCATGTAGAACCATACAAATAAATTAATTAATGTCCGAAATTCAGGGATTTACGAGGACCGTGCTGACCCGACTTCAAATTCAACAATAAGACTAACCTTATGAAGATGGCCATGGAGGTGTATGGATAGTTGACAGCACCAAACCCCGAGAGGATAGCCATCACAGTGACTCCGATCACTCCCACCCTCGACACTCCCTGCTCCATAGAGAATATTCCCTGCCAAACCACAAATATATAAAATTTTACATAATTTACCACTAAATAGATGCAGTGGCTTAAAAACTGTCTCAAGGTTTTTTAAACAATCCCCATTGGACATCCAGGGACATTATGAGGTCAGAATAAACCTTACATCTGTCCAAACATCAGAGGCAGCATTATAAATGCCACTGGTTTGGCAGACAAACAATCCATACATACCATCACGCCATTTCCCAGACTTTTCTTTTTTAACACACATCCTTGGCGTCTTTTACATCCATACACATTCTCACATAACTCCTACGATTTCTGACTTTTTACATTTCTTTCTTTCAAAATATCATTCACTCGATCCAATCATCGTTTCCGTGATCTTCCTCTCACACACGTTCCACTCACATTTGCAATATATATTTTTGTCATTGGTCTTTCTTCATTCATTTGTTCCAAATATACTAACCATCTTAAGATGCTCTTCTTCATCTTGCTCAACACATCAGCCTTGAGTTCGCATTCATCCCTAATCACCTCATTCCGTATTCTGTCATACATCGTCACCCCATGTATTATGTACATGCACGCATTTCTACAGCATTTATTCGGCTCCTTTCAGTCTTTTTCCATGTCCATGTTTCACTTTCATCAAAGTTGGCACCAAAATATTTTTGTGAACATCCTTCAACTCACCGCAACTTCTACTAGTATCACCACTCTCGTACAGTTTTTCAAAATATTCCTTCCATCTCAAATGAACCCTTCCTTATTCTGACAAAACCCTTCCATTCTTACATTTGATTTTGCCCGTACCACCTGCATAATTTTTTTCTCACATATACCTATTCTTTCTGTATGGAGCAGAAACATAAATGTGGTGTAACGAAAACAAACCGCAACATTTCTGAAAGATACTGTTTTAATAATCTGACTTCAGTACATATTACATTTCTTCGAACACATGGCAGGCGAGAGCCGGACAACTTAGAAAGTAATGGTTGTAGGGAGTGTTTTAGGAAAGAGAAGCTGAGGCATAATAAGTATTTGAGAAGCGGTACTCTGTATGCGACAAGACAATATAAAAATAATATATAACAAATACAAAAAATATTCCTCAGATATCTATGGTATAGAACAAAGGGTGATTACCCAAAATATGCTCACCATGTCGAACTTCTCACGGTGTGTAACTATAGAAGCTTCGAAACAAGAAGGTAAGAATCCATTGCGATATTCCTACTTAAAGTTTATCAAGGTTGCTTTAACTGTCCCGCGATTCTAGAAGCACTAAGTTTATATGTACCTAATAAATATAGCCGTGCAAGGAATCACCCTCTGTTCTACATACCAACTTACAGAAAGAATATCATGGTTGAACACTCAGTCACGCGTGGTATAGAGATATTGAACCAACTGAATGACACTGTTGATATATTCTCGGCACCGCCTAGCAGTATGAGAAGAATCCTGGCTGATATTCGTCCTAACGAATAAGCTAACTCTAGAAGCAGACCCTCTTTATGTAACAAGATAAATCCATGCAAATCGGATAAAAAAAACACAACCTCAGATTCACTGTCAGCAAAAAAAGAGAAAATGTAATAGTCCTAATTTTATCAAAAGAAAATCACAAAGTGTATTCTTAAATATCAATAGATGCGAAGAAATCTTAGAAAGCAGTTCCAGCAATCGTCAGGAGTAGCGCAACGTATGTGGCACAAATACTATAATGCGAGGATATTGTGAACAGAGAATGAACTCTTTTATTGAGAACCATCAATAATCCAACCCCCAGACAGAAGGCCAGAGTTCTACTAACTAGGTCTTAGAATTAGTTTATGAAATGTAACGAATGAATTTCAAAATAACGGACTTTTACTGCAATTACAATAAACATACACATACCTGTTTAGGGCTGAGGATAGGAAAGGGGTCGCCGAGCTTCCAGAAGAAGTATAGGTACACAAACCACACAAGGAGAGTCAGGGGGCGGATGAAGTTGGATTGAACTGAAAAACATATTTTTTATTATTAATATCTTGCTTATTTTGCTGTACCGACTCTGATTCTTGGCATGTTACCGAGGCCCTTAATAGAAGACTTCTCAGATTAGGCAACAAGTTTCCCTTAGGAGGATGGTTGGTGTCAGGTAATACGACCATGCGACGAATAGAAAAGTCTTTTATTCATTTTCAACTCCGATAGTATACTATAATTTTTATTATATTTCCCATGTTCGACCCATTGCAGATTCTTAACCTATGGGCTGCAATCCAAAATCAGCTCTACAACCCAGACGAGTTTCGGTTGCCTGCACAATTTTCTGCCACCTAATCCCTCTCTCTCAGCAATATTAATTCTTCAATTGATTATACCCAGAGTGCTCAGTTCTCTGTCACACCATCCGACCATCTCAGCTTTAATCTCCCCAACATACTTTCTATGGTCTGATTTCCCATTGGATTGCTGAACTTCCTACATGTGGTATAATTACTCGAGCCAGCAAAGTCCAGCAGTTTTTATATACTCGCTTCGCCATACAGTGTGTAGAAGCTCTTTGTTATAACCCTGTCTCCACATGTCACTATCATAAATTGAACCATATATTCTGTAGAGAATTTTTTCATCAAAGATATGGAAAATTCTTTCGTCCTGCTTTGTAAGCATCCAGGTCATTTTGAATGGGTTGTGAAATATTTCCAACAATAAAAATATTTTTGCCTAATAAGATTGTCATAGGAGTGGCAATCATAGTTAGTAAAGTATGAGAATAAACAATGATGTAATGACAAATGAATGTATGTGAATAGAGTGAACTGACCATATCTTATGTTACTGATGCAGAAATACCCGATGTAGAAGGGGATGACTGCGATGACCATAAAGAGCATGAGATACAGGCCCAGGTTCCAGTGGAAGTATCTGGAACTGAACACAACCGAAGCTCAGAAACCTAAATTTTTATCAATTAATCAGTTTCCCTCTATGATTTTTGCAGAAAAATTAATAAGATTAACATAAAAACTTAAATCAAGAGCATTTTTTGCTCTGATTGGTATTTCCTAACATCTTTTTCTTGAGACCTGGTCACATTAACGAATGGATGATTGGCCTCTACTCCATTTGCCATTCAAACTTTATAACAAAATTGACCGCTCCACACGAAATCTTCATCTCCTGGTATACATTGTCAGAATTGTTTGAGGAGTTGTGAGCTCTCCTGCATTACTAGTGTTAAATGATTCTAACAATCACACTATACTGGACCGGTAGGAACTATTACACATGCAAGAACAGGCCCACCCAGTCGATATGCCTGACGGAAGGGCCTTAACTTTTGAATGGGACTGCTTCGGATATAGTATTCTAGAGTAGATCGCAATTAATGGGGACTTATTTTGTCCCCCACAACAGCGTTGATGATGAAGGGATTGAACTAAACTGCTTCGGGTATGACATATTTCGTATCAGATTGTCAAAAGTAAAAGAAAATTTTCTCCTAAGACTGGGGGCATTAGAAAACGCTCATAAGTTTATTTAAGTGACATTTGAATATTTATTTGAAAATATTTTTAATCTGTCAATAATAGTGAGTTAGGGTCCCGAGTTGAAGTGCTCTCGAGGAGAGTTTGCCCTCTTAACAGCGCTTTATAAATTGTCCTTTTATTATACTATTCCATATCGGAGTACAAACCTGGAATCAAGATAAGCGATGATCTCGAAAATGATGAGTTCAAACATGGTGCAGCTGAGCGCAAAGGTGACAGAGAAGATGAGCTGCACCAGCGAGTGGTGAACCTCATAGTCCCGAAACAGCTGCTTCACGAAGAACACCCACCCGCCCATGAAGAAGAATATCTGCACAGATACAGAGATTGTTAATGAAGATCCCACGGACAGTAATACAGTTCTAACAGAGAAATCATAAGTCCAGGATAGACCGAGAACTAGAGACTTTTTAAGAGATACTAGAATTCAATCGAGGCACAATTACAGTGACTGAAGTCACCAAACGATGCTACAGATAGGTTGATTGGTTTCCTTTTTTCTGTCTCATCTCATATACATCTCGCAATTCTTCAGACACATTGCTCACAAATATTAATGGAAAGGTTAGTAGTGACCGGAAAGGTTAGTAGTGACCGGAAAAAAGCGGAATGAATGAGAAAAGAGTAACTAAATTCATAAATGAGTCAGAAATTCGTGATGCTTATGGGAAAATCAGACTGGGGAAAATATGGTAAGATCAAGCGGATCATATTTTAAAAGGAAGTAAAGGAGAAGGATGAATTACAGAAGATTGTGCATGACGAGATGTACGATACGGATAGAAAAGTTAGAATAGTTCATTAATAATTTATAGTCAAGGTGTTAACACTGTAGAGGTTTAAAAACATTGTAACTGATTTACTAAAACACTGTTATTTCCACTTCAGATAATAGAATGATCCTACTGGTTCCAAGGTTTTCACCTCATCATATCCGGGCTGGCACCAACAGACTAGATGTTTCGAGGGTGAGGAACGTATTCGTGGAAAGCCGCATTAAGTTAGCTGCGACTAAATAATGCCACAGTCGAGAAAGTTTAATTTGATTTTTATATATGATAAGAAATTTCATAACTACATCATTTATGACAAAACAACAGATAATATAAAATAGACACAATTTATATGGATCTGGGTTTGTTGCTTTTCATTTGTCGTGTCCCCACTAAACTAGACTTTTGCTGTATCTTATAACATGAAAAATAAGTTGTTTTTTTTTTTCAATTGTTGACTATATAATACCCAGTTGCTAACTCTCATCAACATGAATAGCAGATTGTATTACATGTACGTATTACGCTAATCAAATCCCGCATATTTTATCACTCCAGACAGACCTAAAAGTCCATCCCACAATGTCCCGTGTACAATCACCAAAAACACACCATACTCGAGACTTCACATAAACCTTTACTACAAGTCATCCCTTCTGCAGCCCCGAGCACTCAAACTCCTGTCACAATAATAATTACATTCCGATCCACTACCTGAATTTTTTTACACCCTTTTGCCTTTATCGAATTTGGCACCCCATTGTACATACGATATGGGAGCCAAATAGACATATTGCCTTTAGGCAAAAGATGTTCTAACTCCAGGAATGGTGAACATTTGATCAGTTGTCATGTGTGTCATGTGTCTCTGCTGAGTCTGCATTAGACAAAAAGCATCAAATTGAACTAACACATATTCCAACGCAGGCCCAGGCTTATCCGAGCATAACCGTAGTCTAAAATAAAAGTATTCTGTCTTCGTACATTATATAATATGGTACCCACTCTATTATCTGGGGCCAAATTAACCAGGGCAGTAAAAAATAGTATTTTTTTTAAATAACAATTTAGGCCATGGAAATATAATCCTTATTGCAAAATTCATGTTCTCCCATTACGGAGTCCACTTCTTTCATTGGAATGACAGTGAGCCCTTTCGGCAGGAAAACAACCTCCCCATGACAACAATAGAAATCCTTATCCATCGCACCAGATATCTTCGTCTAGCCTTAACAATAACACCATCCAGTTAGGAGACACAGACGGCACCTCTATAAAAACAAAAATCAACTTCTTAATATGAAAAAACGGCTCTTTGAAACTGTAATGAAAACACGACCCATCCCATCCCACGGACAGGTACTCGGGTAAGTAAGTCGTGTTGTGTAAGATGAAGAAGAGCACTCCTAATGGTTTTGGCACATGGAATGAATGAATGAAGAAAGACTAACAAAGCAAATGCGAGTGGAAGACATGGTAGAGGAAGACCAGCGGGTGTGTGGTCAGATCGAGTGTATGATATTTTGAAAGAAGGAAATGTAAAAAGTTAGAATAAACGTAGGAGCTGTATAAAAAAGTGCATGGATACAGAAAAGTCGAAAGATGTGTGTCACAATAGGAAAATCTGGTACTCTCTCCTATCTGCCTACCTCGACAGGGAGCCGGTGTGATGGTATATGTCTATTAAAATATTATTTAAAATTTTACAAAAAACACTGATTTTTTAAAATGCAACCCGGTTTAATGCAATCCCGGGTAATCGAGTCATCTGTAAACAGAAAAAATGTTATTCGAGAGAAGGGTGTGTTTTGAATATATGCGTACGAAGGTGTATGTCCACGAGATGAAAACAAATTCAAAAACTAAGATTTTTCCTGACAAGTAGGGACTGACTGGTAACTTAAGCTAATGTTTACATTTCTGTAAAATTAAACATCTGTCAAAAATATACAATTTGATTACACAATACAAATAATTGAACGGTACCTGAGATATGAGTATAATTAAAGTATCTTCTAAAAATCCCATTTTGTCTTTTCATCACTCAACTTATCAATCGTAATACAATATTGTATAAATAACTCGCGCAAAACCTCAATGTTGTCCACGACCGGCAATAAACGTCAACTTGACATTTACCGGTGACATCGACAATATTTTTTTATTTCATAGATAATAGACATTTGAAAAATTAATCGGTTTGTCAAATACATGCGTATAAACACCTTGAATTAAATTAATAAATTTGAAGACGTATTTTTGTATGGCATAACTTATCCAGTTTAGTCAACCTGATCAACAAATTCATATTTCAACTCTTTTAGTACGTTTAAATCTGTAAATCGGTTTTTCCGTGATAAAATATAGGGGAATATAATTTAAAATTTATTTTTAAAATCATTTGATTCAAAATTATATTTTATTTGTTTATCAAATTTTTTTTTAAATTTAAGAAAAAAATTATTTGTTTTTACAACATTTAATCTTTAACAAATAAAATGTTGGTAAACACAGATTTTTTTATATAGGCTTGCGTATGTAGCTTGTGGGCACATCCGCCATGTAGTCGGCGTATACATATAATTTAACTCTATTATCTATCTTGACAGATCAAATTTATAGCCATCTTGAGAGATCAAATCTCGATACTTTCGTTCACCTTCGTAAGCTTGGTCTAAAGCATTGTTTCTTAACCGTTTTGAAAGAATCGCCCCCTCTACCACAGTAATATAATCCCCCCTCCCCCCCCCTACAAAAAACTAAATTTACATTTTTCACTATGTATGTATTTTATGCAATTGATTTCCTACTACAAATAAAAATATATGAGAAATACAAATAAAACACGTGATTATTTTTTTTTATTAATATTATGTATTTATTGCCTTTTATGTCATATTAACATTACATACAACATTATAATATTATTTCAATAAAAAAAGTTAAGAATTCAATATGAAATTTTTATTAAAAAATGTTAATGAGATCCTTGAGTCTCATGTGATTCCGCCAATTTCGTAATATAAGGTTCAAGTTTAGTTAAATACAATCTCAAATCTTCTCTTTGGCTTATTTGTAATCGATTTCGTGATTTTTTAATATGTGTATTACTGCGCTAAAACTCTTTTCTACTAAATAAGCTGAAGGAAATGCTATGATAGGTAATTTTACTTCTTTCCACAGAACAGGGTATCGATGGCGATACGCAATTATTTACAATGGTGATGTGTGCAGTGTACGCACCAATTGAGCATACCTTATTTTTCTATATAAACACAACGCCCACTCGAACTCTTGCAGCGCCCCCTAAATGCTAAAAAGTTATAAACGCCCCGCCAGACCTCTAAAACACCCCACAAAGGGGCGCTGGCGCCCCGGTTAAGAACCACTGGTCTAAAGTGTCCACTGTTTCTATAAATTTGAAATCAGTATTTAATCAAAATAAAAGGCCACAAAACTTAATATTTTAAAGTATGATATTTCTTATTTAATCAAAGGTTTCTATATTTTTTTAATAATTTTTCCCTTAAATAAAACAGAAAATAATTTGTCTCCTCTAAATAATATTCATAAAAACTATATACAATAATAATTCAACATGTTCTTTGTTTCCTTGAGATTTCTTGGTGTACGTTTAACTTGTTTAATAAATTTATGTATTGGACTTTAATTAGGAGAGGAAACGCATGTTTTTCATTTAAGCATAACACTGTTTATTTTCAAGATATTTTTTGATTAATACAGGTAAATAAGAAGGGCAACACTTGCCTGACATTATTTTTCACAATTAATTTAAAGGTGCAATATTATTACTTCATTTACCTGTATTAATCAAAAAATTATCTTGAAAATAAACAATGTTATGCTTAAATTAAAAATATGCGTTTCCTCTCTTTGCAAAATACTAGCCAATAAAAAAAACACGCGTTTCCTCTGCACCATCCTGTATAATATTAAATATTCTTTCGGAAAGTTTTTATTTAATTGTGATGTACATAACAATTATCATATTGGGACTAGCATAACTACAATAAGTAGGTATACTATATAAGTCAAGATATGATGGCATAAAAAGAGCAACAAGCCGTATGTGTTACAGAACGGAAGAGCCCAGAGGTCCTCTGAAGCTCGACTTCCCTCGGTGAGTTTTCTGCGGTTTTCTCACTGAATATGTATTCAATACATATGCAAATGCTGGGAAGCTTCAATTACACAGGCCGCAGTCGACACCTTCCCATCCCTACACTCAACACCTACACCGGATCTTATAAATTTATGTAATTTTTTACCTGATAACTTTGTTGGTGTCGTCGCTGCTGTCTATGCTCTTCGGTCATCAGTCTGCAGTCCCTCAGACGGTAGTGAAGTAAGAGATAAAGAGCAAAGAAAGCTCACGAAACCTCGCCTCGCCGAGCTGCGTCTTTGCGCATTCTTCACCGTCCTCTCCAGCATCGTCACCTCATCTCTACCGTCTTCACCATCGTCGCTACACTGAGGCCCCCGGGACGAGCGGAAGGACGCCTAACCTGAACTGCGCCACCAGGGCCGCTGACATGAGCGTTCGAATGCCTTTGGAGATAGTCACCATGCCCAACTATGGTCAATTCAAATGTAAAACAAAGGCTCATCGAGCCTAAAAAATCTCCATAAATTAACACACAAATACTTAATATAAGTATACACATATAAATAACACAATCACACATATGACACAACAGTGGAAAGGTATTCCCTCAAATCACCGACAAAAGATCTACGGTGCAGTAAAAATGCACATGTATTAAAAATTTAATAAAAGTCAAAGAACTCGTTGTCAGTCATAAAAAGAGCACATGAACAGTTAGGGGTTAAATACAATACATATAGTACTATAAGCTCCAAAATCTGAGCATGTAAAAAAATGTATGGCCAGCATTATTTGTTTATGGCTATATTTCGTCAAAGAATTCAAGTAAAAAACGTAAATGTTTTAAAAATATCACGCTGACCTTGTTAATTTATTGAAAACAATAAAATTTATTTGAAATATAGTCGACAATTTAATTAATGAAAAATAGATACCGTCTTGTTAATTTAAAACATTCTAGGAAATATTAGCTATAAAGATTTTTACTCAATAGCCACAAAAACATAAATATAAAACAATTCATAACATAAAAATGACAGCTGTACTGTGTCCACTGCTCGGAGTTTGTTGTATGAGATAAATTCGACAAATAGCTTAAATTCTTAATGGATAACTCTTCGTGTGTGTGATTCAATATAATTAAAACCATTTTAAAAATGTTAATATGCAAATTAACCGCGATATTAATTATTGATCATACTTGAACAGGATTGTTTGGTTATACTGGGAGCATTCTTACAAAATATCGTGCTAAATGGAGGAGTTTTGAGGTTTAATCTCCTATTAACTGCATATTAACACAACCGGGTCGTGTCGGAGTCATCATGAACAGCGGTGACAAGTAAGTCATTCATTTTTCATCGTAAAACTTCAGCTCACTGTGGTTATGACCCTGAATAATGTTGCATAGATTTATTGTTTGTTAATAGATAATTCGTAAAAATATCTTTTGTAACGAGATATCTCGCTAAATTGACGATTTTTCAGTAATGTTTAATTATATTCTCTCGAGTATTTATTGTTTGGGAAGGTATTAAATTGATGACAAAATAATTACGAAGCTAACCAATATTGAGGTTTAGAGATCTCGAAACTTTTCTATCCAAGCACACAACTTTCCCCCCTTCACACTCTTCTATTATTCATACTTTACCATCTTTCAAAATCTAATGCATTTGATCCAACCACATTTTCCTCAGTCTACCTCTTGCACAAATACCTTGCACTTTTGATTTGTATATTCTCTTATCATTCTTTCGGCACTCATTTTCTCGACATGTCCAAACCATCTTAAACCTCCTTTCTTCATCTTACTTAAAACATCCATTCTATCCGTGCATTCATTTCTGATGTCTCCATTCCCCCTTCAAATGTTACCTTGCGAGTGGAAGGAGACAAGTGTGATCTGGCTCCTCAAATGTTACCTTGCGAGTGGAAGGAGACAAGTGTGATCTGACTCCTCAAATGAAATAAGTAATTATAGACCTATTGCCATATTATAGACCTATTGCCTATATCTTATATCTTCCACAGCCGAGCTCTTCAGAGACAACTTTATGCATAATTTACCGCAATATTACTTAAGAATATCTCAGCTTTTTGTGCTATTTTACTTAATCGACCGTTTTTAAAATCATATTTCGTAGCTAAATATAAATGCTTGGTTTAAATTAGAATAATGGCACTAGTAAATAACGAGTGGAACATTCGAGATCCACGTATTGTATTTCACTCTTGAATACTTTTTACTGCACCCTAGCACCGCCGCCACTTCCACCCACCCCAAATAGAATAGTGGGGGGGACGCGAAATTGAAGAAAACACCATTTGAGAAAGGTTGAAAATTTACTCGTATGTACAGTACACGGTGGTAATTAATGCACACTGGGCTTAAGAAAGAGACTCGGCTAACTTAGGCTTTGTAGAGCGTCATCTCTGTCGCACGATTGACTGACAAATCGCGACGGACCACGTGTTTGAATGACAAAGATGGCGCTCTACAAAGCCGATTATGGCCGACAGTCTCTTTCTTAAGCCCAATGTGTATTACTTACCGCCGGGTACTGTACACATGCAAATATTTTATGGAAGATATTAAACATTGAGGCATTATTTTTTTTTATATACATCCGCATATATTGTATTTTAGTTTAATTCTGTCTCTTCAAAAACTATAGGTTTCACTGTATTTACAAGGCACACAGAACACTAAATAGGCTCACTGTATTCTGGGCTCAAAAATTGCAGTTGCTACTGAGAGCTGACATCTCCACGTTACAAATTGCAGTTGCTACTGAGAGCTGACGTCTCCCCGTTACAAATTGCAGTTGCTACTGAGAGCTGACATCTCCACGTTACAAATTGCAGTTGCTACTGAGAGCTGACGTCTCCCCGTTACAAATTGCAGTTGCTACTGAGAGCTGACATCTCCCCGTTACAAATTGCAGTTGCTACTGAGAGCTGACATCTACCCGTTACAAATTGCAGTTGCTACTGAGAGCTGACGTCTCCCTGTTACAAATCTAAATTTGTTTTGTTTAATATTTGTTTTATTCTATTATTTGCAGTGATGAAATCATTGATCATGAAAAGACTTTACAATCAGTAAATGACGACTATCGCATAGGAGAAAACGAGAGCCAACATATTGTAGAATTACACTCGGATAAAATCTTGATAACAGATCATTTCAACAATGCTGACCCTATCCGAGATGTCGCTAAAAACATTTATCACATCGGCACCGCCATGGAAACATTCAAATGCCGAATAAACAGCAACACCGCAGACCTTAACGTCACTATGGACACATGGACCAGTATTAACGACAGCCAAGAAACAGACTTGTTAATGGAACCAGATGAAATAGATTCCCCGTGCGAGAAAATTGAACTTGGAAACGAAAGACAATCGAACATTTATATTCAAGATGAAGATGAACTGCTACGCACACCCTCAAATTCTCCGGATCTTAAATTATCGCTTGACGATGGATCGGAAAATGAACCGCAAAAGTTGGAAAGGGTTCAACATAACATTGATGCGAATTTGGTTTTTAAAACTGAGGATGTTGTTGAAAAATCTGATGTTTCGAAACATGATAATCTAGGACTATTAGATACAGATCCTGAAAAACTAAAATGCAATCTAAAAAATGTAGATACAATTGTAAATGAAACGGAAACTGTAAAAGGCAATGAGGATTTGATACGCAATGATATTGGAAAACTGAATGCTGTTCGGGAAAGGCCAGAAAAGGAACAGCAAATGTTTGTTGAGCTGGAAGACACAATGGAAACGGATTTGGCTTCTAAGACCGAAGACACGGTCGAAGGGACAGACGACTCTGAATACGTAGATACTGATATCAGGAGTAGTACCGAGGATGTTATAGGTTCGAATGTAAATATGGGCACCATCGTTCTAACAGTCGAAGATTCTTCTGTAAGTATAAAGTTTCTTTTGAACTAATAAATTTTTTTTTTTCAAAATATAAAATAATTTTATTCCGATAAACTATTCCGGTTTGTTGGAATAAAATATATTTTTAATTGTCCTGTGTGCAAAAGCCAAAAATGTTACCACTAGAAATAAATTGTGCGCATACATACCATCACGTCATTTCTCTATCGGGATAGGTAGAGGACAGAGCACTATACTTTCCTATCACAACAGACACCGTTTTTGCCTATCCCAAAAAAAATATAACATGATGGTATATAATACACTTAATAATATTAAAATAATGTTAATTATTATTGACTAGCTGTACCCGGCCACGCGTTGCTATGGCTCAGTCTGGTTAAATGGAAAAGAAAGAAAAGAGAAAGCACACGTTTCTAATATGTTTAATTTCACAATGCTTGTGGGTATACAATGTTTATGACGTCTTTCAGTCACTCTCAGCCTGTCGCGTTAATTCTGTTGAGAACGAAGCAGATCTGAAGCTGCAGAACACGATCGCCGTGCTCGCAACCGTGCATCCTCAAGTCTGGCTGCACGTCGCTCTGCTGCTTCCTCGGCATTTTAATGAACTAAAGCAGATCGATTGCACTGAAAAAGAAGAAAGTTATAACAAAAACATATAAAACTGCGAAACATTAAAAAAGGAACTGAATAATATTGTTAAGTTCGTAGACGTCTTTGTTCTTGGCGGCAAGAATAGCTCGTTCACTCAGCTAATCGTGATTCTGAATTACAAAAACTAATAATAATGACAAATTAATACATTTTGTTACAAATTAGCAAAAATGTGGCAGTTTGTAAAAATCAAATAATATTTGGTGACGTTTGTCAAAAGTCACTACGTTAGTCTGCATTGGCTAAGGATGGGGTATTCGATAATTGGATTTTTGATTTTTTTATACCTAAAATGAAATGTTCGTAATTAGTATTAATTCATAGTGGATCTTGGCCTATTTAAAGATAGATACAAATCATACAATACATTAGAAAGACAGTTAGGAATTAAAACGCTAGTTTAGAGAAAAACAATTGTTTGATTTATAAAAAAACTATTCGATTTGTAAAAAAAAACTATTTTACGCCATTGTGACATGACATTTTAAATGCCGCACTACTCATCCTAGACTTTCTGAAGTATAAAGCAGATCGATTCCACTGAAAAAGAAGAAAGAAAGTTATAACAAAAACATATAAAATTGCATAACATTAAAAAAAGAAAATACACGAACTAAAAAACAAAAAAATATTAATGAAATATTTCACTTCAAAGGCAAATCAATCGATACAGGTAAATTTTAACGCATTTCACGATATAACTATGGCGGATAAAAATTTAGTATATCGTGTGTTGCTTTTACGTCCAACCAGATGGTGCTATTTTTCAATACACGTATTTGAAAATTTATTATTTAATTATTTAATATTTAAGAAAAATAAAAAAAACTTATAAAACTAAATGAAAGAATCCGAAACGTCGAAAATGCAATGTCACATAACTGTCAATGAGAATTGTTTAGTTTGCGTGTGTCGCTGCAGGGGGCGCTCCCATTATTTCGTCTGTTTTATATACTTTTTTATATACAACTGTATATAAAAAAAATATATATAAACATGCTTGTATACGAATGCAACCTTTTGTCAAAATTTCAAAGCAATCGGTGAAGAACTTTCGGAGATTAGAGATTTTCTATTAACGGACATTTACATTTTTATTTATATAGATAAATAATTATTAATAATTAAATAATTAATAAAATATTTAATAATAAATAATAATGTAATAATAATATAATACACCATTTCACTTTTCATGACGTTCAGGCCAATTTGCCCTACCGCATGGATAGAAGTTTCACTTCAATATATATATATATATATATATATAT